>JAHWFP010207114.1:0-12007 GCA_023313725.1 Lithobius niger | reverse complement strand
AGCTTATTTATACAGATCGATCCTTAAGTTGCCTTAGCAACAGTCTTAATCTTTAGAATACTCAAGACGATGCCTTTCTTACGATTCTAGGTAAAACCCATTTTTTGCTTATTTTGTGTATTTATGCAAACCTTCCTTGTTGTTAACTTCCTTGTTAATGCAACTAACTGAATTGCTAACTACATAGCACTTTTTCCCCAAGTTACGTATTTTACTCTGTAACTCTGTAACAAGCATCAACAAAAATACGTATTTAATCTTATTTCGCTAATTCACCATTAAGCATGTTGCGTAACAAACCATAATTAAACAAGTTTATCCTACGTATTTTGTAGGCTTCTAACCTAAACTTCGCGACATACCTAAAATTCGCGACAAGTGTTTCGGGCTTGTTTTCTACAGCACGTTTAATTAAACATGTTTTTAAAATTAGATTAATTAGCAGTAAGAACGTGTAAGAACTGAAAAGATAAACGAAATGGAAAACGCGTTTGCAAAGTTTGGTCGGGAAAAAAGTGTTTTTTTTTTCAATGATGGTTTTATAAATTGTTTTTAAAAACAATGCGTGGTGGTCCACAGTTTTGCGTCGTTATTAGTCCCCCTGCTTCATCAAAATATTTATTTTCAATTTCATTTGAATTTATAATTACGCAGCAAGACAAGCAAGTTAATTTTTTTTGTAACATTTTTTGAGCCGTGTACATTATCTACAGAAATTTTTGCACACGTAACAATCTGGATAAAACAAAGGTGAAACAAAACCCATGAGGGTGAAAGAACCCGCCAAGTTTCAGCCACTGAAAGTAGTGACATCATAATAAAAATGGCTGTCACCAACATGTTTTTTTTAGGATATGCCAAACCTAAACCCTGTGTACTGACTAAAAAGTGTTCCCCTTTAAAAATAGTGGTATTATCCCCGCCAGCGAACAACCGTCAAGCTAATTCCACCGACTATTCAAAGGTTAAATGAAAAACATGGCCTTTGCTATTTTTGGTATGATGGTCAAGTTTTTCATTTAACGCCTAAAGAAATAGTCAGTGATAATAGCGTGGCGATTGTTCGTTGGCGGGAGTGAGTAGAAATTTTGGTGGCAGCTGTTTTTATTCTGCTTTGATTGGCTGAAACGTGGGGGGTTCTTTACCCTTGTTTTCTTACATTATAAACAAAAGTCTCATAGCAGAAATGAAGCAACCGCAACGATCCCCGGAAGGGGAACTATGAAAACGAGCGAGTGTGTCAATTCTTTGGCTTGAAGTTGAAACTGGGACGTTGTTGCCCTGAAAAGCAGTTGAAATTGGCACATTGTTGCCTCGAATAACAATTTGCTCTAACAATTATCTTTCTAACCACACCGTAGTAATATCAAGGGCAAGTATTACATGACGTCATGCACAACTACGTATAGCAAAGTGGAGGAAGGGAAGGAAACCAAAAGGAGAGGCAGATGACGGGATAAAAGAAGGAGGGGAGAGGGGAGATGGGATAGGATTGGCGGAAAGGGGGAGTGTTACACAAACAAAAATCGACTGTTGCAGTGAACAATCAGGCAGCACCGAGCAAATACTGGGAAACAACTACGGCTCAAACAAATCCCCGGGTGAAGTCGGGTACGATGCTAGTATTCTTATAAAACTTGTTTTATAGCATCTTATTTTTGCTAGTGCTCAGGAGCCGTTTAATCTCAAGTTTTTGATAAAGCTGCATGTAGCTTTACATGCCCAGGGATATGCCCAGGAACCTTCTATTATTGAGTCGGTTCACTCAACTGAACGAATCTTAGCTATTAGCAGAGTTATTACCCGTTGCAAAAAACACGAGCGAGATTAGCCGAGATGCCAGAGTTGGCGTATTTGCTCCCAAACCAATCCTCGAAGCAGACAATGCTTGGTTTTTCGAAGCTAACAAAGGAGTTTGGTTCAACTAGCAGTAATTTTTATTTTAGCAAAATTATCGAATAATTTTGAAATATCTGATCCCACAATCTCTACTGAACGTTAGAATACACAATATTAAAACAAAATGATAAAGTTTTACAAGATTACCCAAGATGAGAGTTGGTGACGTCATTACTTCGAAACCAAAACAATGGCGTGCTTTTATGATGATCGCTTGTAACGGTACTCTCTGCCGGATGAAAAGTTATAAGAAACGTTGCGATTTTCAGTCGCATTGTCGATTGAACTTACGTAACTTAATGCATTTTAAAACAAATTAAATAATTGGAGCGGTCCACTTTACGTTTGATGGTAAGCATTCGTTCGCTTGTTAGTCCAACTTTGTATCGATTCATCAGCTAATCAACAGCCAATGAGTAGAAAGAATCAGCGAAATGTGAGCAGTGACGTCAGACGCGTTCGTTTGGGATTTGCCGTTAAATCTCGCATTGTTTCTCGCGCTACTGCGTAATACTGAGTGGACCGACCCAATCGAACGGTCGAAGGTCCCTGGGATACGCCTTTCTTGTTTCGAAGTAATTGCGTGTTGTACATGTCCGACATACGTCCCTAGTACATGTTCCCTACTGGTTTTACCAAACTCTAAAGTTAGCTATGTATTTGTCTGAATTTCTTATAACGGATTAAAGTTTTTTTTAATGTGTTTTGAAACTGAACTTCTTCCCAGTTGCGTATTGTTTCACCTTTTTTGTTGTTTTCTGTAACCCTGCTACGGACTAATTACAGGTACTTTTCAAATGCTTACATCCTTTACTGGCTAACGTGTTTGTATGTATTTCTTATAAATAGGTGACAATTAAACTACTTTCATAAACTATAAGTGGTACGTCAGTCGTATCCAGTACTGCTGTCGCTCTGACGTAACAAGCTCTGTCCTTTTAGGGCAGAGACCTGACGTAGTATTATTGTATATAACTCTATGGTTGAGCCAGTAATTGGGTTAGCTGCAAGGGGCACTGGAGGGCGAAAAGAAGGGCGTCTTACTGAAGACAATGCTGTTAAGAGTGGATTTCTTAGGCCTATAACGCACGATTTTTGTCGATTTGTTGGCAGTTGCTGACATTTTTAAGCAAACGGAATCTTTATTTTCTAATTACAACCCAGCAGCATAAAGGATTAGAGTAAACAACGTTTTTTTAAGCCTATATGAAATCCGTTCTCAAAGCACTGCCTTGACTAGAAGTGCCGTTGTTTAACCCTCCATTTTAATCTAGTGCCCCTTGCAGCTATCTCTCTTGTAGCCAATATGACGTCACATGACGCTGCTCTATAAGCGGTACGTCAGTCGTATCCAGTACCGCTGTCGCTCTGACGTAACAAGCTCTGTCCTTATTGAAAGAGCAATGTTATATACAGTTGGTCTGTCGAGACAGCGTCATTGTCGTCACGAGTCGACGCATCCGGAAATAACTTTTCCCTCCAAATAACTTTTGCCCTTCTTGTTTAAAGGCACATAAATCCCTCCGTCCTGGCCGCTTTACTCATACGTCAACTGCGCTAAAATATAGTTCACACGACCGCAGCGCGCATTGCTCTGTGAAACAAGCATGACGTCACATCCGACGCTAGATCATACTCATTGCGGAGCCGCGCCATGCGACACATCGTACAAATGCTAAAAGGCAAAATTGGAGCGACTAGAGGTAAACAAACACACTTCGCAAATGACTGCACGTTATGATCATCAATGTCTCTTGTCTGTTGCTGCGATATAAAATACCCACACGTTAGTTTTATTTGAACAAAGTTGACCAAATAAAAGATTCTGGGGGTCTTTATTATGTGTTGATGTCGAAATTTACGTCCTATCGTTGCCGACTATGTTACGTATATTAATTTATTGGCGATTTCAAGGAGGCATGCTTAGGGAGCGGTCATTATGTATCGCTTTTTTTTTGGGGGGGGGGAAGAAGATATCCCCCCCTCCTTTCTTCGGACAGTAAGTTTACGCCCCTGCGACCGATCTCATTATTCCTCCCAACCGTTATTTTTTTCCTTGTAGCCTAATTTGTGACTTAATGTTTTAGCATTATGCGGGAATGAAAAACGGCGTTATTGTACAGAAACAGCTTACCATAAAAAAAAAGCTTCTCCCGACCGACCCTAATTATAATTTAATTGGTACTGCAGCTAAACGTTTTTTCCTTAGGCCTTATGTCTGCTACGAGAATTTACGTCTGAAACTAAATCCGCAATTTAATTTCTTCTCTGCCTTTGGTTTTGCCCATCACCATGTCAGGATCTCGACACCCCTGCCCCACCCCTTCTTTAATCCTAGTTTCTTGCGGTAAGCATAGGATAAACCTAATTGTTGATCCAATTCTCGTTTTGTCCTTTCCTTTACCGATTCGGTAACAAATCTACTTGGTGGAATAGATAAATGCGTTCATCACTCGCCATTTCTCCTGATAAGCTCAGAACAAGGTTAACTGGGATTGAAGCTGCGTACCTCGAGAAAGGCAGCTACTATCTCACTTGGCTTTCGCTCAAAAGCGGCAAGTCACGTGACTTGAAGTGCACGAAGAATCACTACGTCACAGACTAGGCGTGTAAACATCGCGTGACGTCACCGTTAAAAGTAGCCCAAGAACGCCCGAGCAGCTTTCTGGCGGGAGTGAGATACTCCTCGGACCGAGCGGTAAAAAAGAAGCTTACTAGCGTACACGCGCCACATTTGTCTTCGGGATCGTACCCTTAGACGATCAAATAAAAGGTAAATGAGTTCATATAAAACTATTTCCGGTAATGTATCGAGAAAAACGTTAAAAAATACCGGAGGGAGTTATGTGCCTTTAAGTTTTATTCGTACCTTTTTTTTTTTTTTTTACCAGTGAAGTAGTGGTAGGTATTGGTATGTTAAAAAATACTATCGGCATATAGACACAACCAATAAACGGCATATCAATTGTTTGCCTTTAACAATGTTACTAACAATAAGGAACACATTTTTGGATCACAGGTGGAGTGTTCCCAACGTGTTCATAAAAACAGCAACACGAATTATTGCAATATCTGCTGTGAGTGCCTTCTGTAGTTTGAGGCACTATTCCCAGTCAAAATGTGAACTGAATACCAAATTTTCGGCAAGATCAGTCTCATAAATTGTTTTATCAAAGCAGTACAAAATGTTATCAGAACTCACTTCCGTTGCAAAAAACCGGGACATCAACGACGTTTACACAGGTTTTTTTTTTTTTCTAGGAGTTGGTGACACATTTTATTGAGGAACATGTTTAGTGCTGTTAAAGCGCAAAGACGCCCTATTTAACAAATTGTGGTCTGCTTAGACGCATCAGTGCTTTCACTCAAAGGGAATTTTTCCCTTTCAAGGATGTCTATGATCTCCTTTTAAGGATGATTTCTAGGATGTCTTTGCTTTGCAGACGTATACATTTCACGAACCGCTACACTGCCACAAAACTTTTAAAGTTAGGATGGACACAGTAGATTTTCTGATCACTTCGGAACTTGGAATTGGAGGGAATCCAGCATATTTGGACTGTGGAGAAGATGGTTGATACGTGATGTCAGACTGGACCAAGACAACAGGGATAGAATTTATGAGTGACAAAAAGTTGATTTGCAAATTTCTGCTATGTCCCAAAAAAAAATACCATAAGCATTGTTCATTAAGATTAAAAATAGCCAATCAAACTGATCGTAATATTAAACAGTAAAAAAAATGGGGAAATTCTGTGATTTTCTTTAGTGACTTATGATCGTCTCTCCATCCAGGCACACCATTTCGAAACTTCTACTCCAAACGAGTGTTTACGTTTTAAACCTTACCCAACCCCAATTTCCAATTTGGTTAGTGTTTGTTTATCCTCGTTTGTTGCTGGCTTCTTAAGGTTAAAATCACGAAAATTGTGGGAATACTAATTTTTACAGGTCCATCCATATACATCACTTCCGGCAGGAAAGGCAGGAAGACTGGTTCAATAAAATAAGTAGTCGTGTGAATTTTATTTTCAATTACCGTTAATAGGTGGTGCTCCTGCGCCATTAAAACCGGTTAATTATTTATTTTTAGTTAGGAAATGTTAAAAATGTGTGGTATAATGAAAGGAAATTAAATAAGGGAAGTAAAAAAGGGAAACTTTTTTTTGCACAGGGGAACAAAAGGGGGAAATTTTGTCTTTACTTTGGGAAATGCTGTTAGTGAGAAGTGGAAGCACCGAGACGCATAGTCTTATACCTTCACCATTATCGAATTCGCGAAAATCATGAATCCATAGCTTTCAGATATGTACTTACATAGCCAGTGGCTACAAAACTAAAACTGATGCAGTGATTGAAATAATAATGTTCTGGCAATGAGATCTGACATGAACTTGGCAGACGAACCACGCTTGTTTTGGTGGAAGTTCCTACAACATGTTAATGTAATCAACATAGTCAATATACTGTATGTTAATGTAGTCACTTGCTTTGTATGACTTTTCAGAAACCAATAGGCATGCAGAACTGGACACGATGTGTTGAATACTTTTTGTTTTGCAATTATTATACTTTCAGCTCCTGACACATTAAAGCTTGTAGCACACTATTCCGTTCCGTTCCGTGCCGTTCCGACGACTGACGGCACCGGATGGTCCATCTTACATTGCTTCCGTCGCTAACCGTTTCAGTCGGCTCCGCTGAGCTTTTAAATTTGATCGCGCCCAAATTGGCAATGCAAATGAAGACGGACTTCTAGTGACCTTTAAGTAGGTATTTAAATAGAAAGTTGTACTAAATTAGGTATTAATTCTTTACGATCGGACGTGATAACATTTAAGTACAGAAAGCAACTGAAATAGGTTCGCATCTGTATTTAATAGATGAAATGCGTTATGCGTCGGCACGTGACAGGCGACGACGACGTGATAGTGCATTTAAGCGTTGCGTTAGATACAGACAGACAGCAGTATTCTTCATTTATTACCCGCATTATTTCTAGTGTGGAGGCCAAGAAGCAATGTTGTTTTCCCTCCGTGTGTATGTTTGTTACCTCTAGGTCACCACTGAGATAGGCTGAACAGCTACTTAGCTCGGCTGGAGCCTGTAGTTAGTATCCGTTCTGGTAGTGAAGTGGTTAGAGCACCCGGCTGGTAAACGGGAGTCCTGGGTTCGTGTCCCAGTCGGGGCAGTTGTCTTTTCTTTCTTTCTCAGATTAGTGTATCTTGTTTCCTCACAAGGCCAGTCTTTAATGCAGACTGTTTGCTCCGTTACCTTGTAATTTATTCTTTATTTATAAAGACTTGTTAATCGCCTGTTTACATAGAATAATTAGATTTTTGCACTCCTTGTTTACATGTACTCTTGGTTGAAATTATAGCTTGCAAGTACGGTTGTTGCACACAGGTCTTGTTACTCCTCTCTACTACATTACTTTGCGTATGACTGAGTGGCATTATTGCTTATATCAATGTTTAAAACAATAGAAGACAACGATATCTTAGCCCCATATTCCTTCATCCGTTTTATCACTTAATTTTATTGAGTTACGAACTTAAATCCCCGAAAAATGGTAAGTTTGAAAGCAATGGGATACCGGGATAAAGCAGGGAAGTGGGTATAAAACAGACAATAGACAGCACCAAGAGAGCGGAAGCTGCACAGAATGTGTCACGCGTGAGATACATTCTGTGCAGCTTCCCCTTCTCTTGCTGCTGTCTCTCGTCTGTTTTATACACCCGTCTCTGTTTTATCCCGGTATCCCATTCCTTTCAAACTTACCATTTTTCGGGGATTTAAGTTCGTAACTCAATAAAATGACTCTAACCGTTTCAGTCGGCTCTGTGTCATTAAAAAAAAACAGTGTATTGTCACTGAAATTGGTCAATAAGTGGACTAATTTTATTCAAGTGGTTTCCTCACCCTCCTTCTTAAGCGTTAAGCGGGTTTTCCTAACAGCCAGCTGAGGCATTGTGGCAAACGACTTGGCCACCCATCTTCTTGGTACTTCATTCTCTTTCAATATTGGGATCGTCTAATCAAACACCTAAGTCTTTTTAAGCCCGCCATCTTGAAAAGTCTTCTCCTCAAGATTACCACACTGGTTACGTGTCTGGGATTTGGGCCCATAACCGCGAGAAGTATGTAGGTAGAGATGGTTTGGGAGTTTCTATTCTTGGGACGTCCTTGTGATAACGATGATCCCTTAGATCCAATTCGTGTTTTACTGCCTCGATAAAGCCCGGTTCATGATGGCCTTTCTATTCCATTGCCCACTTTTCGCCTACTTCTCCTGACTCTCGCGGGATTGGCCAATGCCCGTCGTCGCTGTCATCTCCATGCAAATGGTCCCGAAAAGCGAGGAGATTTCCTTTGATTTCTAGGATGTCTTTGCTTTGCAGACGTATACATTTCACGAACCGCTACACTGCCACAAAACTTTTAAAGTTAGGATGGACACAGTAGATTTTCCGTTCACTTCGGAACTTGAAATTGGAGGGAATTCAGCATAGGCGGACTGATGAGAAGATGGTTGATACGTGACGTCAGGCTAAACCAAAACTACAGGGATAGAATTTATGCGTGACAAAGAATTGGTTTGCAAATTTCTGCTATGCCCCCTAAAGAATTACCATAAACATTTATAAGTTAAGAAGTTAGCCCCTGACTGGCAATGAAGGAACCACGGTATACATAATATTATCTCAAATATTTTCAGCAGTTTGTTTCTGCCTTGTGCACTTAAAAACATTTAAACAAAACATAACAACGCAGCCACGAATTTCTTGGCTGTCAACAAGTTCCATCAATGCTGAAATAAACTGATGATCGTCAATGGAACTTGTTGACAGCCAAGAAATTCGTGGCTGCGTTGTTATGTTTTGTTTAAATGTTTTTAAGTGAACAAGGGAGAAATAAACTGCTGAAAATGTTTGAGATAATATTATGTATACCGTGGTTCCTTCATTGCCAGTTAGGGGCTAACTTCTTAACTTATATTCACGACCACGAAGCCGAGTTTCGTTTCTTCAATACCATAAGCAGCGTTCATTAAGATTAAAAATAGCCAATCAAACTGATCGTAAAATTAAATAAAATTAACCGTGTGGCACACAAACAGACGTACGATGGTCATTACTAAGGTGTACTGCATTACATATGATGCTACTACATTAGAGATTTAGAGTAATACTGTACTGGGAAGCATGAAACGAAAAAGACAGCTGACCGACTTCCCTCCCCTCCCCACCCTCCCTCTCTGGGTGATCTGCGTGGTTTAGGACGCAGCCTCGCTGGTATTGGAGCTTGACATCACCCTGTAGCAGGCATTGTCTGCAGTACGTACAGATGTGGCGCGCCGCCTATCAAGTTGCCTCGCTGGTGTTGGATCTTAGAGCAGTCCCCCCCCCTTCCGGTAGCACTTATTCACTACGTTTACACGGCTACAAGAAAGCGCATTTTAACGATGCGCTTTTAAATGTGCATCAAATAACGGCATCTGTTTACAAGACGAAAGACCGAGACTAGGGCCAATGCGCTAAGGAAGGCGCTTCATGGCAGCATGCACAGAAAACTATGGAGCAGTGACATGACGTAGTATTATTGTATATAACTCTATGCTGGAGCCTTAATGGGCTAGCTGCAAGGGGCACTGCAGAGAGAAACAGAAGGGCGTCATACTGAAGCCGATGCTGTGAAGAGTGATTTCTCAGACCTAAAACGCGCGATTTTTGCTGTTGGAGAAAACAACGTTATTTTAAGCCCAAGAAATCCGCTCATCCGTTGTTTTTCCCTCCATTTTTATGTAGTGTACATTGTAGTTATGCCCTCCAAAACCCATACTGGTGCCAATATGGCGGCAAATGTCACTGCTCTATTCTTACCTGCCCTCCCTTTGGCGAATAGTGAGCAGGTCCCATGCTGCTCTAGCCCCTGCGTGTAGTAAACTAGGCCAGCTTAAACCCAAATAACCAAACGTATATGCATGTTTTAGTGATCTTTCTCGTCATATAAGCTTATTTTCAGTTTATTTACCTAAAATTCGAGTTGCACTAGCACAAAATACGTGGCCGCCGAGACTGCGTCCGCCATCTTTACCAGACGTTCTCCAACGTCTCAATACGATTGCGAGTGTAAGACGATGCGCTTCAGACTTCCGATCCAGGTCTGTAAAGCGCATCAGTTTCCGTAGCGCCAGATGGAGACGGAGGCGAAACGGACGCGATGCACATCCATCTGAAGGGCTTCGAAGTGACCATGGAAACGTAGTGATTGCCTGCAGTACACCGTGTACCTTCGCCCCATTCGCACGACCTACCTCACTGAGAGAAATAAATAAATAGATATGGATGTCACTATACGAGAGAGGCTGCGGGTGGAGGAAGGTTAGTTTAAATCTTTTGCCGTTTTTATCAAAGAATTCCTCTAGTACTCCATCTTAAACAAATATAGACGCAAATCTATTTCCGTCTCATAATTACTTCACCTTTAATGTGGGAGATGTACTTAGAAGGAAAAAAAAACAGGCTAACAAAAAAACCCGTAATCAGTTACTCGAAGGAGTGATGTAATTCATTACGTGGAAATGATTTTATGCAGCCCCTTAATGCAGTTCCCGTGTTTAAAGGCGATCTCTTGTTTACGGGTCCGTCTTCACTTACTACATTGCCTCTTGAGGAGGAAGAGGAAAGAAGGGGGACAGTTGGTCTTTAATGCTACGGACGATTAAAATGTTTATGACCTGCTCCCTCCTTTTTATGAACTTAGCAAGACGAGCAGTTGGCAAGGTGAGAAGCTCTTAGCTAAAGTAAAATGGCCATGAGGGAGATGAGACGCCATTGCGGCTTGGCTGTACTGAAAAGACGGTTGAGAGTTCCCGTTTTGTGGTATATTTTAAGCGAGTTTGGTCTACTTTTTTTTTCCCTCGGTGAACTGCCTTCAACACTGGTGCCGTGGAAAATACCGATCTAAAATCTGGAGACTACAGCGGACGAACCGTGGGCAGAGCGGACACGCCCCCCGCCTAACGCACACCAGGAATTACATTCTTCGTATAGTTTGGCAGTGAGTTTCCAACAATTCTGATTGATGGGTGTGTATAATGTTTATCGTTCCCCCCACAATTCAGATTGCGCACTGCCGTACGTGCCACAGGTTTCCCCCAATACCTCCTCCTTGTCTGCTCTGCCCATGCTACACCTGTCAAACGTTTGCTATGGACACGCTCTATAAACGCGAATGACGGTTTGCTATTCCCTTTTTCACTTCAAGGGTGGTTGGCCACGTTTCACAAATTCATTAATTCGAATATGACACTCCTGGCTGGCGGCAATTAACCTTTGTCCGGTTTAAGGATCGATGTGTTTTAAATTCTATATAATCTTTAGTGCAATGAATACCAAAAACAATCAGACGAAGACAGAATTTATGAGCGATTGTTAAGCAAATCGAACACAGCGAACAAGCGATTGCCGACTGAATAAAAGTTCGCGGTAAGCCAAGAGATGTAGCAAATAAAGTTCATCGTTGACAAAAACCTCCTTAAGGTAATTCCTAGCACAAATACAAATACAAAAAAAAAAAAACGAATGTTGTTGTTCTGGCCAGTGACATAGGCTGTCAGAACCGCCTCTATACTTGAATTTTCACTGAGTTCGTGCTGTATTTTTCTGCGTATTACGTAAACAAATATTTTTCGATTGAATTCTTACATGAAGATGATTTCCATTCTCACGAAAGAAGCATTTGCCGCTGGTGTTAAATTAAAAACTAAAAGCTATGATCGTAATAGAACGCAGTATAAGCTGAAAAAATGCAACAACTTAAAAAAAATAAACTTACTATTGCAGAGGTCAGAAGTTCGAGGTTTGTGTCATTTGCATCAGGCCGTTAAACTGTAAACAAAAAAAACAAAAAAAAACGAGTATTAGTTCTGTCTTGTTTCATTAACGTCAAAAAAGGTGCCACTAACACAAAACAGTCAACAGATGGCCCATAACTGTAGAAAGAATTTACCATGATAAGAATTACAATTGTCAACAACAACAACAACAAAATTCGGAACACATAACCAGAGAGTAAATAACTCTTGACTCTCTTGTGCAACCCC
>JAHWFP010207113.1:0-13930 GCA_023313725.1 Lithobius niger | reverse complement strand
CCCCCCACTCCCGCCCTAGAGCCGTGATGCTTCCCAGGGGTCTGGCAATAAATTCTTATAGATCAAGCTAAAAACATGAAATTGGGTGCAAAAGTCAATTCTTAGCAGCATAAAACGAATCAGCCATGGAAAAGACTCTCTTACAACAGTTATTTTAACGTGATTACAGTGTTCTTTTCTGTGTTATTCTTGCTGAAACAAGAAAAAGAAATAAGGGATATTAGTATTAAAAAACACTTAAGCGTATAAAATACGGAGCCTTAAAATAAAGCCTTAAAAAACTTAAAGCCCTAAAGGAACAGATATCAGAAAAAGACATGTATGCCATCAGCGTCACACTAATGCGTGTAAGAGAAGATCCAGCTTGTTTTATGGGTCGCTGAAGATTCTTTTACACGTATTAGTGCGACGCTGATGGCATACAGGTCTTTTTCTAATATCAGTTCCTTTAGGGCTTTAAGTTTTTTAAGGCTTATATACGTATTTTATACGCTTAAGCGTTTTTTAATACTAATTACTAAATCAGACAAGCAATCTTCAGTTTGATAAGATTCACAGATTCGAACCATTCTTTCAGGTTTTGAGCGGATCACGGAGACAGGCAGACAGGAACGCTGACACCAGCTCAATATAATTATCAAGTTCTTTGGTCTATTTCGTACTGCACATCAATTTAGTGGTGTGCAGTTCGAAGCAGAGCAAGGAGCTTCACATCCTGATGATATATACTATAAAGTAATAATACATGTAAACGTAAAGCAAAAAAAAAAAAATAATAAAACACCCGTGTAGAAATATGTGAAGTTGCATGCAAAACGAACAAAAAAGTATACAAAAATTAATTTGAGACTGTACGAAAAAAATGTTTGAAAAGTACGCTAAATGAATACAAAAGTTTAGGTAAATATTAAAGAGCAAACAGCTAATTAAAATTATAAAACATGATACTAAGACGTCAAAATGTATTCAAACATTCATAAAAAAAACCGCACCAAAAGTATATAAAACATAAAAAAAGTTCGAAAGCCAAATTGGCTGGTGTGTATCACACTTTATTATTCATTTTTAAATTTATTCAAATGTGTTAAAAATTTATAACGAATTTAAAATACTTACAAAATATACTGAAATACTATCCAAAAACGTACTCGAGATGTACGTAAAAATGTACGCAAAATGCAGGCAAAAATGCATGTAAGAATCTAACTAAAATTGTGCAAAAAATATAAATGTATGTGAAGAAGTACACAAAAAAACACAAAAAGGCTGTACAAATTGATAAAAGAAAATGTATGGAAAAGTGTGCTAAAATGTAAATATTTGCGAAGTAGTATAAAAAAATGTACAAACATTTACACAAAATAATTGTATGCTTACTGTCATTGTAATTATTCCTGCAACAACCAAGTGTACTCTGGGACACAAAGTATTAAGCTGGAAGATCATATTTACCTGCAAACGAAATAATAAAATATGAGACTAAAATGAAAAAAAAATAATAATAAAAATAACTAGCCGAGTCGCTCAGTGATGCTCGCTCATTCGGCGACGTCTCGCTTCGTTCGAGGACATTTCTTTTGCAAGTTTTATGCTGCTGACAGACAATTCCATACCAAAAAAAAAAAGATCAGTCAAATAATCAGGCAAATGAAAATTGTAGTGTGCTTTTTTCGTAAGTATTCAGTTCAAACAAACTATAACTGGTGCATACTCTTTCATTTCTCTTTTCTTTATGTTAGTAAATTTTGCTACTCATTTTGCAACCTGACTCCTGTTGTGAACAAATTATTATTTTTTATTCAAATCAATTGCGCTGCGTAAGCTGCACAGTAGAAAGAACGCGGAGCTGAACACCAGAACCCGCACATCACCTATACTTTGTGTTAGTACTACCAAACCCCAGTAAATTTTTGTTCCATATGTAGGTTTTTTGTTTCACTTACTTTAAAAATGTAAACTTATGTCATGCTTTGTGTGCTTTAGAATTTTTGTCCATTAATTCAGTTCTCCCCATCCCCAGCTGCGAAATAGTTGTACCACGTCAAATGACAATGACGAGTTATTTAACAAACATTACCTCCTTTTTAGTGCGGTTGTAATGCGACACGGAATCAAACCCAGAAACTATTCGCATATACAACTCTTTCGGTGGACTACACTGGCGAATGCAGTACCAGCTAATGACACAAAGTGCACACTGCTGACCGAATGACGACATTTTATAAAAGCAAACGTAGAAACATCTTTTTCTGCTATCAACATATTTTGTTTCGGTAGGCCTAATATGGCATTTAGCATTTAATCTTTTCGTGCCTGTACGTAATTTCATTTAAATTGACGGTCAAATGGACAGTTTGAATTTAAAATATCCAAAATGAAACACCAACAGTCGTCTCAACAGTGAGCTGCACGTACCTCATTCTTGAATCATAGCTATTGGATTGCTGACATAGTCCCACCGAGAACATCACTGGACCAAGAGCTAATTACGAGACAGAACAATTGTGGACCAACCTCCAGGCAGGAAAATGTGATATTCCAAAGCTAATGATTAAATTCGAAAAATGGTCCAACAATGGTTTCAACAATGGTCCTAAGGTTTTTATTCCGCTTTTTTCGAGGGGAAAACTTTTATCTAAAACTACGAAACTACGCCTAAATGATATCCGGAGTAATTCTCTATTTCGATACCTTTGTCATATTTTTAGCCTTTCCACCTTTGGAGGAGAAGACACATATAAGCAAACCGACCGACCGTAAGTTTTTAATGATTAAGACTAGCTGAATTCATTCCGATACCCTCATTCGGCGGCGTCTCGCTTCGCTGGGGGATATTACTTGTTGCAACTCTTACGCCACTGACAGACAATTCGACACAAAAACGATCAGTCAAATGATCAGTAAATTATCAGTGTACCATGCGTTTTTCGTAAGGTTTCAGTTCATAAACAAACGATAACAATCTGTTTATCTCATTCGCTACATTTTACCAGCTAATTACGATGTTAATGATCGCTTATGAATCTGAATTTCGGAGGGAGAACACAACAGGAACCAAACAGCCAAACAAAATGGTCTCTAGCAAAATTACGGTGGGAAAATATGGGTCCTTTTAGGGATTCACCACGAGGCTTTTTTGCCTTAAATTCGGCACAGCGCCAGAGCCGAATACCAAGAACAACAGCAACACGTCGCTTATAAACCATATTTTGCCTGGGTTGGTTTTCTTGTTACACATATTTTACAAACTTTTATCATTTTAATCAAACCCCACGGGCTCCGTCGATGCTGTATCCCATGGATGGAAAAAATAACCAAAGCATAGCACACACCTTGGCAGACATTCAACGAATTAGTTAGACTAAAAAAAGGATATGTTAACATAGTTAACCAAACATTTCGTTAGTTTTGAATTTAAGTTAGGCCTACACACGGCACTAACTCGTACTCAAAGCTGCTCATGTTTTGCCACACATAAGTCAGGAACCGGCTAAAGGCTTCGCGTTAATACTTCTTGTCGATTTTTGCTGTTTAAAATGTTATAAATTCAGACGTACATATCTAGACCCTTTTCTGTTGTTAATATATTTTCTTTACGTAATTTAGTATTTAACATTTAAACTTTTTCGTACCTTTGCATAATGCAATTTAATTTAACTGATAAACGGGTATTCTGGCATATTGTTTTTAAATATCCATAATGCAATTCGACAGAATTCGAGTCTCCTTGATCTTATCATCAGTACTGATGTCCTCTCTGTGACACCTGTTGAACACCTTCCTCTTTTGGGGAAAAGCGATCACGATTTACTTTCTTTTTCTATTGATGTTATTTTCTCTGTAAAATCAACTAATTTCAACATGCGCAACTTCAGAATCGCAGATTGCACATTAATTAATGAAATCATCACCGTCATTGACTGAGAAGGGGAACTGTCGGTCCTCGACGTTGATTCTCAACTTGAAATTTGCAACAAATTCTTGCTGGACATTATTAGCACTTTTGTTCCAGTCTGTTAATAACAGACCACCCAGGTTGGATAGCACTGTTAGAGCGCTTGTTAACAAAGCGAAAAAGTGTTCTCGTGCTTTCATTTCTTACCCCAACTCCTTCTAACTTAACCTTCTATAAAATTGCTCGAAATAAAGCGGTTGCTGCATCAAAACTTGAATCTTCAGGCGAAGTATAAGCCTAAAATTCTCTATTCTTACCATAAAAAAGGTAAGAGGTCTATTAATATTTCTTAAAAACAGTGATAGTAAGTTCTACCATAATTGAAGACTTTGAGATAGTCAATAAATTCAATGATCATTTCACCACTGCTTGTAAAACCTCTGCTGAGGCTTTTTTTCGAGAACTGTTGATTTTGAGCATGTTCAATCATGGACCATGGAAAATTTTCATTATTTTAATTGACCCTGCAAAGTGCACCGTTTTACACTTTAGGTCAAATAATCCACACAAAGTTTATTGCATTTCTGATGTACCATTTTCTGCCAGTTCTTCTCACCGTGATCTTGATATCACTATTGACGACAAACTCAAGTTTGACGTTAATGCCGACGTGGCTACTCGCAAAGCTTTCCGAATGGCGCATTATGTTTTTAAACAAATTTCATTTCTTGATACTGCTTCTTTTGCCTTGTTATGCAAGACCTTTGTGAGACCCGTTCTTGATTATTGCTCGCAAATCTGCAGACCTTTTCATGCTGCGCACTTCGACAAACTTGAAAATTGCGAACGTAAACTAACGAAGTGGTGTTCCTCTATTCGTCACCTTCCGCACAATGAACGAATCAAACAGCTCAATACTCCTTCACTTCGTGAGACGTTTGATTGGGGTTATGTCATTGTTGCCTATCTGATACTGTCGGGTTCCTTCTGTAAAAACCCTTCCAGTTTTTTCATTCGATATGTCAACAGTAACAGAGTCCACAGCTTTAAATCGCTGAATAACATCTCTGTAATGTGTGGTGCATTGGCAACCCGGACCACTGCACTGTGACTGAGGTTGGCGCTAATGACCAAGTTGTCGACGCGCCATTAAGCCTCAATCCCCCCTTTAAATCGCAGGATGTTTGTTTCAAGACTTAATTGCCGGCAATTCTTCTTCACTGAAAGGACAGTTTGTCCATGGAACTCCCACCCGGAGTACATTGTTTCGGCTTCATCTCTTAACAGCTTCAAGGTTCGACTTGACTTTTGGAAGCACTGTTTTGCTTTGGGGTTCTTTTTTTTTTGAGTGGTGGGGGAGGGGGGTGCTTCATTAGCCTGGGCTTTGCACCGTTGTCTATGTAATCTAATCTAATCAACTCCAACAGCATTTTCATCCGTTCGCTGCCCATACTTCATTCTTATGGAGGGTTACTCAGGTTGTCTGCGGCCTTGCAGTGCTGGAAACACCGGTTCTCGTCAGATCCCCGAAGTTAAGCAGCATTGGGCCGGATTGATACTTGGGTGGGTGACCGCCTGGGAATCTGGCTGTTGCAGACATAGGGCCTTAGGGCTTCGGGCAGATGACCAGGAGTGGTTAACGCTCGTTAAACCCTTTAAACCCCTTTCAGGTTGCTAGCCGTCCTCTCACAGACAACAATTATGGACCATAACCCCCGCAGAAAATTTGACATTCCGAAGGTAACAATCAAGTTCGAAAAATTCGTTTCAACAATGGTCCAAGGGAGGTTTTTCGTTTTTTTGACGGAAAAACTGTTATATAGAACTTCGAAAATACGTCTAAACTACATCGGATGAATTTCCTATGTTCTGGCACCTTTCACACATTTATGCCTTCCTTCTTCTGTAGGAGTAGAGACATACCGACCGTAAGTGTTTAATATTAAGACTAGCAACATCGCTCGCTTTGCTTTGCATGAGGAGGTTCCTTATTGCTACATCCCTTTAAATAAGATTTAGCTGAGTACGTATTTTATCACTATAATTCATCTGTACGTGTCATCCCATACTTGCAATACCTTTATTCTGAATGTCTGTTGGATCGACGCTCGAGGATATTTATTGTTGAAACTTGTACACCACTGACCTAGTTATCAAACCCCCCCCCCCCCCAAAAAAAACAGAATGTAGTGGGGTCTTTCCTTAATGCTTCAGCTCATAAATCAACTATTTGGCCTATAAATTGTGGCTGATCCTGTGTTAATGTGTTAAAGTTCCCAGAATTGTAATGTTACCATTCTGTATCTACGTGTTTGACTTTTTGTGCTGGGGTCAATGACCGTTTATCTGACGTATAAAATGCTCGACTTTCACTGCTATATACATTTTTTGTCTTCTTACTACCTGAATTTAGGAAAAAGTGCTGTTTCCGATAACAAACGTTGATTTTTCGATCGTTTCGCTCACTCAATCAGTGCAAACCCCTCCTCAGAAAAACGTGACTGAATTAATGTAGCTTCCGCCAGCTGCATCCATTTTCTATATTTGCATTAATCTTAGTTGTTTACTGCACATTTCCATTGTTACTTTGCATACTCGTTTTTTTTCTTCTTTATGCAAAATTGCTTTCCCACACATCGTAAATTTCTGCAGCCCTTAATTCAACTGAAACAATAAATACCTTTTGATTGCCAGTAAGATTTTGATAATTTTGCTATACAAGTAACGGAACTCGTTTTTAAACAAACTGATTTATATTAGGAAAACGTACACCCGAATGAAACATATTGCATAATGGTGAAATATAGTACCAAACTATATCTTAAGCGAGTTGCTTTTTCTGACACACCTTACAGCCGCTTTTTTTGGAGGGTCCCTTTGTGTTTAAAAAGTTCAGTTCATCAATAGCAGTGCTTAAGGAATGTGCAAGCCAAAAATACACAAGAAATACTTTAGTAAAAAATAATCCACCTTTATGCACTTATAGTTCATTCGAGAAACGTGATCCAGGTTCGAACCCGCAGTGCATGACATGAATGATGAAACGTATTCCTTTCTTCTTAAAAATGGTTAAGATTCGAACTCCATTTGACGTATTTTTATTAATGAACTGGAAGAACTTAAAATATCAACTCACGCGGACGTAATTTTATTACAGGACTGTGAGGACATGTTTACAAGGTTCCACGTCATAACGCCACAGGAATAACGCCGTGCGACAGTATACCACGGGAATAACACCGTAAGTAAATACGCCGTTACATGGACATTACCGCATGTGTAAAACGCCGCACATGTTAATGCCGTACACAATAAAGCCGTACTGCCAATAATGCCACAAGCAATAATGCCGTAACAATGGTTCAGTGGTAGATTTACGAGCTAGTTCGACAAAGTTATCGGCGGCACAGATTATTGGGCATGGGTAGGGTTAGGGGAAGAAAGCTAAAGGAGATGGGGGATCGGGCATTACAGCTTGCGACGTAAAGGGGGTGGGGTGAAAGTTACACTACGAAATGCTGCTTGCAATTGAAAGTTGTGGGCTATGCCCTGCAAATAGTCAATGGCCAATAGTCAGATAGCCAACCTCAGTTACAGCGCAGTTGTCCTGGTCATTACTGCGCCACATATTACAAAAAACGTAAAAGGGGAGGGGATGAAATTTAAACTACAAATACGCTTGCAATTGACTGTTGTGGGCTATGCCCTGCAAATAATTAATGGTGTCTCATTCTCCAAAATCACGAAGTAGTGCTTGTATGCATTTGACAGTGTCTCTGTACTTCCTACGGGCGACGGGCAGTTCAGCACCAGTTAGATACGATACAGCTCTATTTTAAGCTCATTAATAGTTTCGGACTTCAGTACATCAATGAACATCCATAGTGAAGGGTGAGAGACGCCGAGCATAGAAGAGAATCCCCGATGCCATCCTCAATAGAATTGTTGGTTTTTGGAATATCACTTAACCCATAACCGCCTAGATACGAACGTACACCTTCAACGTATAACAGCTAAAAACTAAGTCCCAGCGCGAGCTTTGTGAGGGGGCCCCGGGGACCCCGAGCAAAGCGGGCAATCACAGCTCAGTGGTCAGCGTCACTGGCTCCAAACCAAGAGAATACCGGTTCGAATCCGAGAACCGACCCAAATACCACATGGACTCTAAAAAAAGGGTCTGAAATTTTTTTCAGGCGGTTATGGGTTACTGGTTGCAAGCAAGTATTTTCTCAACCCTCAGCTAACCCATAACCACCTAGATACGAACGTACACCTTCAACGTATAACAGCTAAAAACTAAGTCCCAGCGCGATCTTTGTGAGGGGGCCCCGGGGATCCCGAGCAAAGTGGGCAATCACAGCCCAGTGGTTAGCGTCGCCGGCTCCAAACCAAGAGAATGCCAGTGTGAATCCGAGAACCGACCTAAGTACCGCATGGACTGTAAAAAAAAAAGAAGTCTGAAAGTTTTTTCAGGCGGTTATGGGTTAAAACCCCGTCACCTTTTGCTTCCCCCCCCCCCATACCCAATAATCTGTACCGCCGATAACTTTGTCATACTAGCTCGGTAATTCTACCATCGAACCATTGTTACGGCAATATTGCTTGCGGCATTATTGGCAGTATGACGTTATTATGCACGGCATTAACACGTGCGGCGTTTTACACATGCGGTGTTATTCATGTGACGGCATTTTTACTTAAGGCATAATTACTGCGTTGTCACACAGCGTTATTACCGCGGCGAAATGACGTGATACCTGTTTACGATTCAAATACCTCAGATGGGGCTGCAAGGACCTGTTTAAGATTCGAACCCTCTCAAACGTAATTTTATTAGGGTTCTGGAAGGGCTTAATTTGGATTTGGATTCATAATTTTATTAAGAGATTCGTAGTACTAGTTTAAAATTCGAAATCCCACTAACATAATTTTAATTAGGGACTGAGAGATTTTACATTATTAACGGTGTAAGATACGCAGCTAACAATGTAGGAAATTTGCTATCTGTTGACATGGCCTGTCACACTAGTGGTAGGCACCACAACCATATTTTGTAAAAACACTTCCTTCACTACTTGTCTCTGGCAGACAGAAAATATTCCATTATGATAATTTATTGGCAGAACAAAGGAATAAACAATCACAAACCAATACTTTACAGTCTTCAGGTAGTAAAACACTACTTCCAACAACCACAACTTGAACAATACAGTTAATAGTAATGTTCGTAATGAGTTATAGTTACTTTTCGAACTTCACTTCGTCCGAGGAGCCGTAAAGGGACTGAACGGATTGGTTAAAGTTCCGAAATCCCTCAGCTGTAATTTTAAGGGTCTGGAAGCACTTGTTCTCCCTGAGATGTAATTTTGTAAAGAGACGCCAAGGATTTGTTTTTAAAATTCGACGTCAATTTCCATCAGGCATAGTTTATTAAGGGCCCTGAAGAACTCATTCGAACTCCCACTTTAGAAATTTCGTTAAGGGATTGGAAAGACTTATTTAAAACTCGAACTCCCACAGATAACGTTTTATTAAGAAACTGAAAGGACTTGCTGTAAAATGGAACATTCACATACCTAATTTTATTTAGGGACTGGAAGGATTGTTTGATTCAAATTCCCTTAGACGTAATTTTATTCAAGGACAGGAAGCAACATTCCAGTCTAAATAGTGTTAAAATTTAAAACAGTGTTGGAGTCAAAAGTTCATTTTCAACATCAAGGCAAAAGGTTGCCCACTATTCCAGAAGGTTGCCATGACACCCATTGTTAAATCAATTTGTTCACTGAAAAGATCGTTATTTTTTTCATGATATACTATAAGCAGTTCCACTGTAGCTTTTACATAAGGTGATGGAACACGTTTACCCATAGCAACCTTAATAAAATACTGGATTTTCCCTGAGAACCGTTTCATGTCAACTTAAAATATTGTCTAGTCTCCTCATGCTGGAACAGTCTAATGTTCATATTTCAGTATAATAATATGAAACTTTCTAACAAAATTACTTTTTACCTGTGGAATGACTTACACTATTCCAGAAGGTTGCCGTGTAACCCATTCGTAAACCATTTTGTTCACCAAAAAGGGCATTATTTTTGTCATCGTATACTATAAGCAGTTCCACTGTAGCTTTTACATAAGGAAATGGAACATGTTTTCCTTGTTTCTGCCAAGCATAACTTTCCTTCATCATCTGTGCTCTTTCTTCTGTAAAAATATCACTGTTTTCTTCCTTTTCTTCTTCACCTAGCAACATTGAGTTTCTGTTATTATTATTATTATTATTATTATTATTATTATTATTATTATTATTAATGCAGAGGGAAAGACAGAAGAAGTAAGCCAGATAATTAATATATGGACTTATAAGACAACAGAGAAGAATGTGACAAAATTTGGTAAGACGAAATCGTACTAAACAGTGTAAAAACAGCAACTGAAATTGAGGCAAAACAGTTTGAAATTGGCTTGAGATGGGGTAGCCATGAAAAATTCGAGTGTGTTCGTTTTTCATTCGAAAATGAAAAAGTTAGCAAAAAGTTCAAAAAGTGTTACACCGGACTAAAACTAAGTAACCTGAAATAAAACTAAAAATAAAGAAATGTCCAGATGTCAAGGAAATTGTGAAGGGAAGCTGGGAAACCAAGGAGATTGGGTAACATGTGGACAATGCAAGCTAAAATATTGTTACAAATGTGCAGAACTCAAACAAAATACTTGGAAGACCATGAATGATGAAAAAAAAATTCATGGAAGTGCAAACAAAAATGCAGACAGCTTAGAACACAATCATAGACAAATGAAGATGGAGAAACTGAAGGAACTGAAAAGACTGAAGACGGAAATTTAAACGTAGAAGAAGATGATGTTGATAACATTGAAGAAACTGAACAAACAAAAAAGGAATATAGAAAAAAGAATAGAAAAAAAACTGGATCTTCTCATTATGAAAACTGACAAGCAAAGTGCACAGATAACAGAATTCAAGAAAACAATTGAAGAGATCAAAACAACAATAGAATACTTAAGTGAAGGACATAAAGACCTAAAGAGTGAAAACTTAGAACTGAAAAACAGAATATGTGAACTAGAAACAACAATGCAAGAAATAGAAAATAAAGACGTGAACTACAAGGTGATAGAAAAAAAAGTAAGTGAAATGCAAAGAAGTACATCAGAACGAGAACAATACGACAGAAATCGAAATTTGGAAATCTGCCAGCTGGACTGGCTTGAAAATGAAAAAATAGAGCAGATAATAGAAAATTTGGCGAGAAACTTTAACATTCCTTTCAGTCATGATGAGATAGAAGTGGCTCACAGAATACCAAACAAAAACAAAGAAAAACCAAGCACACTAATTATTCAGTTCAAACACAGAGAAAGTCGAAATAGGTGCTTGGAGCAGAAAAGAAGAATAGTAACCAATGACAATATGTATAGAAATGGAAATAGAAAAAGAATTTACTTAAATGAAAATATGACTCCGCACACAAAAATTTTGCAGCACAAAATGATTATAAGTATGTATGGTTTAAAAACGGAAAGATCATGATGAAAAACTCTGATGTAAGGGAAGTGAAAATAGTAAGTGATGAAGATGATCTAGTTTAAAACGTGGTTATTTCGAGTTCATAGATTATGTTTTTGATAAAAAGGAAGAAGCAAGTATGCAAATTGAAGATGATGTAAAAAATTTTGAGAATTTGAAATTAGTACATGGTAACATAAGATCCTTAAGGAAAAATTGGGATAATTTTTTACATTGGTATCTAAACTCAGAGATTGATTGGGATGTAATAATTTTAACAGAAATAAATATAAAGAAGGATGAAGTTGAGTATTATAATGTTAAGGGATATGAAAAAATGGCGATTACAAGAGAAAATACAACAATAGGTGGCGGATTGATTGTATTCTTGAAAACAAATTTTGATAACTGTGTAATAATATTGACCAAGACGAGAATTGCATTTTAGAAACTGAAATGTGTGATAAAATGAAAAAAATGTATGAAATGTAAATTGTAGTAATTTACAGAAAACCAACTTCAAATAAGAAAATTTTTGCTCAGATATTGAAATCAATATTACAGAAAAATAGAAAGAAAAGCGTACACCAGATAATTGTTGGTGATATAAATATAGACATTCTAGACACGCAAGAGAATTTTGAGGATTGTTATGATCAATTGTCAATTGATTACTATGAAAATATGTTGGCTGAATGTGGAATAAATTGTAAAGTAAACTCACATACTAGAGAGGAGATAATTTTAAAAGATGGTAACCCCTATCTTCAAAAATCATGTATTGATCATTTATATATATAAAGTCAATTTGGTGAATCTAGAGGAGGTGTATTAACAGAAAAACTATCTGATCATTACCTAACTATGTGCTGGATTTGGACAAATACTCAAAATATACAAAAGAAAAATGACGGCTTTAATACTAATAAAGAATCTTGTTTAAGAATTAATAATGAACAAATTGTAACGGAACTAAATATGATAAATTGGAAGGTTTTGGATGGGATAGAAGAACCTGAAAAGATACATAATGAAATTATAAACACTTTTCATAAAATGTACACAGAAAATACAATTAAACAAACAAGGAATACATTAACTAAAAAATATAAAAAACAAAAAAGAAAAGAATGGATTACAGATGATCTAATTATGAAAATTGAAAAAAAAATGTGGAAAGAATTAAAGAAAGGAGAAAATGTTAATGTTGAAGTTTGGGAAAATTATAGAAAAGAAAAAAATGAAATTACTAAAAAATTAAAAGAATGTAAGAAACAGTTTTATGAGAAGAAGCTAAAGAACTTGCAAAAAACTAAAACCACAATATGGGATGTTGTAAATGAACTAACTGGAAAGGAAAATAAAAAACAAATTGATGATGATATTTTAAAAACATTTACTGATAAAAGTTTAGAAAAAACTATTAATGAATTTAATAATAATTTCTCAAACCAAATAACTGAATTTAAGATCATTGATAAAATTGAGCATGAAGTTTATAAACAAGGAGATTATTCAAAAAAGACAACAGGTGATAGAGCTAAAAATAAAAAATCTGTAAAACAGACAATGTATTTAGAAAATGCTACTGATATGGAAATAGTAAATATTATAACGGAATTAAATAATACAGAGGCAACAGGATTAGACAAATTACAAACGGACCATGTAAAAAAAACAAAGAAAATACAGCTAAAGCTATTTGTAAATTATTAAATGCAATGATCGAATGTGAAGTTTGGCCAGAACAGCTAAAAATTCAAATTATTAGACCGGTTTTTAAAAAAGAAATAGAGAAGACTTAAATAACTATAGACCTATAGCATTATTATCTATAATTGATAAAATAATAGAAAAATTTTTTGTTAATAAAATATGTTTTTTTTTTGGATAAATGTAAAAGTTTAACAACATCACAGTTTGGTTATAGAAAAAATATGGGTACTACTGATCTGTTATATGAAATGAATGATGTAATAACGACTGGACTTAACGAAGGAAAATATATAGGTATTATTCTAATTGATTTAAAAAAAAGCTTTTGATACGTTTGATATGAACATACTATTACAAAAATGTTACAACTAGGTTTAAGAGGAAAAATACATAATATTATAAAAAGCTATTTGCAGGACAGAAAAACAATAGTACAAGTGAAAGGACAAAATAGTCTTCCAACTACAATTAAATACGGTGTACCACAAGGTTCTGTACTGGGACCTCTTCTATACTTAATTTTTACAAATGACATTGTTGAAAACTTGGAAAATACAAAAACTTTCATGTTTGCTGACGATACAGCTTTAATATCAATAAATAAAAATTATGAAGATATGATGAATAATTTACAGCATGATTTTAATTTAATTAATGATTATTATATCGAGAATGAATTATTTATTAGTAAAGAGAAAACCTTGCAAATGGACATTACAGTACCAAAAATGAAAATTAAAAATAGTAAATGGATTATTAAACATTATGGAAACTGCAAAAACTTA
>JAHWFP010207111.1:22814-45545 GCA_023313725.1 Lithobius niger | reverse complement strand
TTTTTTAAGTAACTATTGAAAACTGTGACATCTTTATAAAAAAAAAATTGCTTTTATGTTCTTTAGCTTATTTTTATTTATTAACAGTATAGATAACTCGACTTGTAACCATACTTTCTGTATAAAAAAATTCCACTAAGCTACTAAGTGTAATACAAGTAAGCTAATAACAAGTACAGTTTTTGGTACGCAGCATTAGTTGGATTGAAACTTGGAAAGAGAAAAAAAATATCCGTCGAAACAGTCGGTATTATTAAGGTATAGTTGACTGTTTTTCGTAGGGGAAAATTTCTTCGATTATAATCGGAGAAAACTAAGTTTTTTTTTCTTGCTAATAAAAAAAAGCAAGTTTTTTACTACAAAATGCGGGAGAAAATACTTGTTCAGATAGGTTAAACATATTGTGCTTGCACGTTTGTCCAACGTAAACACGTTCCGTTACTGATTTTTATTTGCTTAAAGTTTACGTTTGATTACGGATGTCATCTAGACCCACTAAAACCTTTCGACACAAACAAAGCAATGCTACAGCCTATCTGCTCTTGGCCGCTCTGAGCTTCTTGCCACTCGTACCCTCTACCGCACATGCGTGAGGAACTAGTTCCGGAGTTAGTCGAAAAGGCTCATTGGTGAACGAGTGACTGGTCTTACTTTTGCGTAAAACGCATGCCAAAATTTATGGTTTGACGGTTTTGTCCACTAAATATGTGTGAAATCAGATTTTAGTAATGTTAAAAACTAGCAAGGAGCCAGGAAGCTAAATCTGCAGGTTCTCTACCAGTCGGCCGTATGACGAGTGGTGAAAATGCGAAGCAAGAGTTTTGACATGGATACTTCAACAGGACGTGGATGTATTTATAAGCTTCTGGTAAAAGCTAGTGAGCGATAAAATTAAATAGCAGGATTGGTACATAAAATGAACCCTTTAAATCACGTAATGGGTTAAAGACTAAGCTACCTGCATACTTGCTGCCCGTCACTTGACAATTCCCCAGGAACGTGCAGAGCACCGCTACTAGTATGAGGAGAACTTTCATCGCTATATCGAATGAGAGTGCTTTAGTTACTCTTTGAATGTGGACTATATACTGCCGTGCATCAGAGAGTAAGTGACGCTACAATGCCATGAGTTTGTTTTGATTTGTTGTTGAGAACGTAGGTGTTGCGAAGTTGAAAGTGGGCGTTGTAGTACTGCACCTGTGCTTTAACCTCTCAATGTATAACGAGGTTAAAGAGAGAGCTATTCTCCAACAAACGCCATGATGTCACTTAAAGTGTATAGCTAATCTCACTCTGATCACTCCCACTCATAAATCTAACTACTAGACGCAGCAGAATTATTCAGCTTTAGTTTAAGTAGTGTTTAAAAGCAGACGGGAAATTCATACATTCGTATTGGCAGTGTCATTCAGCATCCCAGCCATGCTTTTGTACCAGTTCCAAGTATTGTCTGTGTTTGTACTAATAACCAGCCTTGATGGACAAACAATTCCAAGCCAAGATGAACTGGTAGCTAGGTGGTTAACTCGTAAGTGCATTGTTATATTAATATTATTATTACAAACACAATATCTAGGACTTGCAGTGTTCTCTAATTGGAATTTTAAAATGCATACTACAAAAATAATTGCAAAATTGTGTCAAATCTTACCTAATCTTTACCAAATTATATATATGGGAAACACAAATCATAAATAAATAAATAAAGAAAGAAATAAGGAGGTTATATTATAACAGCATGCAGTCATTCATAAGTTTTAGATTTATTTCGTACTTACAGATTTCAGATTTTGTGTAAAAGAAATATATTGTGACTAAGTGAGTTACATACATAATTAGTCTATAGTTTGTAAATATATAATATTGTTTAATTGCAATTGCAAGTTCTGGACTTTCGAACTTACGTAATTGTTATAACCGTTGATGTATATTTTACGAAGGTTTAATGTTTGAGTAATATTGTAGGCTAATACAGCATTGTTCCTATTTCCCGTTTGCATGAAAATACTGTGATTTCCCATTGGCAGTCGCCCAAGCTTTCATTAGAGTTAGTTAGATACAGGGTTAAGAGACATGGAGGCCAAGATCTCGTTTGCATGAAAATATTGTGACTGGAAAAAAAACATGACGTCACGTTATCCTGTCTACATAAAAATACTGTCACTTTACTCATCTGCCGATTAATGTTGAAGCTCCATAAAAATGGTTGGAGGCCTAGATACCAAATACAGTTACAATCTACGGTTGGAAAAAACATGCCGTCGTCAGCACTGTGCCTCATTGTTGAAAAGACAGTTCGACTCATTACTTATACAGACAATTCGGTTTGAAGGACACACAAATAAACAAAAGAATTAACATTATCGATACTAGGGCTTCCCCCTTATATTGCCGGTATAACAGAGCGTTATTATGATTTCCAGTTTGCATGAAACTACTGCGATTTTCCGTTACCAGTCGCCCAAGCTTTCAGTAAACTTAGTTGGATCCTGTGTTAAATGACATACAGGCTAGATCCCGTTTGCCTGAAAATATTGTGACTGGAAAAAAAAACATGACGTCATCAGTACCGTGCATCTTTGTTGAAAACACAGTTCGAATCATACGTAGACAGACAATTCTAATGAAAGACACACAAAGAAACAAAAGAAATAAGATTAAGGGACATGCACACAAACAAATAAACAAATATTACGACCGGAGTTATAATGGTTCCCACTGCGGTCGCATAAGCAATTACGATTATCAAGAGTCCCACTGCGAACACACAAATAAACAAACAAACAAGCAAACAAAACTGCGATCTTAGTTAAATATAGATTTTAATTATTTAGTAGTAAAATAAAATATATTTTAATTAGCAATGTTAAGTGTTACTTAAATGAATACATGACACCTTTTTACATAGAATTATTCAGGAAATCAAAAATAGGGCTAAGGATCAGGGTTATAAGTATGTATGGTTTAGAAATGGAAAGATTGCAAACTAACTTGTAAAAAACATGTAACCATGGTTAAAGTTGAAAATTACTCAAGACATTTATTTCCACATAATTTCAAGAATCCGTATATGATGAACTGGATTGTAATTTTGTGTTACCTGGTATACTTGAAGTACAAAGTGACGAACGTTTAAATATTTTCCATGATAATATGAGAAGCCTTAGAAAAAACTAGGACCTCTCATCTCTTGAGCTTACCCATATGAAAATTGATTGGGACATAACAGGTCTCACTGAAATTAACATTAAACTTGTTGAGGCCTTCCATTTTAATCTCGATAACTATAATAAAATAGCAAATACTAGTTAATCTACAATAAGAGGAGTCATTATGTTTATTAAAAATAGACTTTAATATTAAGTTTACTTTTTTTGACAATGAGGCTGCTAAAGTGGAAATTTATGTGAAAGACGAGGTGATCTGTTTACTTTGTACTGTATCGCCAACCTAGGAGTGACAAAACTGAATTTGTGAATGAACTTGAAAACTATATTAAATAAATAAATAAAACCTTTGAACATGTTATTCTGATGGGTGATACGAAATTGATATTTTAATAAATAAACCCAACAAACAAGATAAGGTACAAACAGAAAACTATGACAACATGATGGCTGCAACGGCCATGATATAAATCAAAACTCGGTTGAAGGGGTTTAAAAAAATATTTTGGCCAGTTCATGTGTAGATCATTAAACTTTGGTATGTAAGAACCTAAACTCTAATGCCTTTGTTTGGCTTTTTAAAAAATCCCGATCACTTACTTCTAGGCTTCCCTTTGCATCAATTTAAAACTCCGATTGATAATAAAGATGAAATGAATAAGTTTATAAAAAATAATGAAAAAGAAATAATTCAGCAGTTAGGTAAAATAAATTAGACGTTGTTAGAGGATTACGATGATCCAAATGAAATGTATAACACTATTTGTTGACACTATAAGTAAAATTTACCGTGACAATATTTTGTAATTAAATTCTAAAAAAATCTTTCAATCCAAAAAATAAAGTTGGAAAAAGAAAGGAAGACTGATGAAGTCATTAAACTTGAAATAGAAATAAACTTTGGAAAGAGATTAAAACTGAAAGTACTTACAACAATAGTAAACTTTTAATACAGAAAATTAAAAAATAAAACTCGTATTAAAATGCAAGAAACTAAGCAACAGTTTTATAAAGCAACACCTAATGCAACTGATATGAATAATAAAAAATATGGGACAATGTCAATACGATAACTGGCAAGACAGCTAAAATTAGTTTTGATCATTTTCAAAATGTCTTAGGTAATGTACCACTAAATAAATTTAATAAAAAATTTGCACCCCATGTTCCTTCCCTACATCGGATATATGCTAAAAGAAACTTTTATTATAAAAATATTCATAAAAAGCCATACACAAATGTAATGCTTAATCCAAGTACACTTTTTATCTCCTAGATACACAAAACTGAAATTCTTGAGGTCATTAATAATTAGAAAAATGCTCAAGCAATTGACTTTTGAGAGTTTCAACATTTTTCAATTTATACAATTGAGTTCTCATTCAGCAAATTATGTACAAATTCTAATAAAAAAAATTACTGATAAGGAAATACAGCCCGAATTAAAGACTCAAATTTTAAGACCTATTTATAAGAAATGCAAGAAGACTCTTACTGAAAACCATACAACAACTCCTTTGTTGCCAATGTTTAAAAAGATCTTTGAAAAAAATTGACGAATTGAATTTTATATTTTTAATAAAAATAATATTCTCTCCTGTTCTCATTATGGTTTTCGGGAAAATTACCAATGATGCTTTATCTTATATTAATGAAATGTACTGTGTTGATTGATTTACAAAAAACCTTTGACACTGTGTACCATAAAATACCATTATTTACGAAAATGTGATAACATGAGCGTATGAGGGAAAATTGCAGACATACTAAAAAGTTACTAACAAATAGGAAAGCTTGTAGAAAAATCTTTATGGATTATAACAAGGTCCTCTATGGTGTACCACAGGGTTGCGGTTTAGGGCCACTTCTTTTTCTTATTTATGTTGATGAGGGTGAAACGATATTAGACAATACTTCTATCATTCTCTGTGTGATGAAATCGTTTTTTTTATTGATAAACTACAACTTTGGACAAATGATGAAAACTTTGCAAACCGACTTTGATAAGAAAAATGCATAGTTTGTACACAGTGAGGTCTACATTAGTGATACAAAAACTGTGCAAAATATGTTTTTAAGAAGCGACATCTTTCTAATTTTATTGGTTGCTCAGTTGGATACACTCTGAGGTATGAAAGAGGCCTACACACACATGGACTAAGTAAAATTATAAAAAATTTACCTAGGCAACTCATTAAACATTCAAAGCAGCAAAGAAATAAAAAACCGAATTAAAAAATTAATAGAAAGCAAATAAACTGGATAGAGAATTTTATTATCTACATTTTTGTATTTATCGTGAAGCATAAATTGAGAATGGTAGAATGGTATAATGTGAAATCTAAGTAAGTGTATCGTCGTTACTATGAGCTTTTTTACTATATGATTATTTATGTAATTACTTATTTATTGTTAATTGTCATTGCAATTAAAACTAAACTTTGAGTCATTACAAATGCAATAATTTATTATTATTATTATTATTTAATTATTATTAAAGAGTAAACCAGACAACACTACATAGAAACCAGTCATTATTTATGGCCGGGGGATGGAGGAAGTAAAAATATGATCATCAAATTTCAATGACCTCCCCCCCCCCATTCCAGTCCCTGAAAAAAATGTTAACTCCCCCATCAAGGTCCAAAAATTACGTAACTCCCACCACCACCAAACAAATACGCTATTGAGACTGTCTGCAGATGATTTCTTGTATCCAAGATTACTGCTGTACCCAAATAAAGTAAGTAGCTCTACACACCTACAGAACCAATAGTTGTGAGGAAATTTGTCTCGTTTTTAATGAAAAGACACATTGGGTTAAACATGTTCTATAAAATGTCCTTATGCCACCTCTTGTCGAGATTTATATCAGTATAATGAACACAGTTTGCTTGTATGCCCACATCCATAACATAGCAAGCACCTGAAAGACAGAAGAAGCCGAGAAACCAGGTACCAAGGCTTTTCTACAAAGTTCTTTATAAAAACTATACTGCAGTATCGGTACTAATAGCTTCAAAACCTTGTAAACACAGATTATGGGGGTCTATGTGGCTTGCCCTCAGAAGCTGCTATGGATCTCCTAACCAATGGTGGCAGTAGTCATTCAAGACACTATCTCTGAAGAATAAATTTTGTCCGAGACGAAAGCCTCAGGAATAACATCTGCCTTAATTTCTGTAATTAAGTAACGAGATGTCAGCTTATCCCCTGACGAAAATTATAACTGGTACTAGACTGACCTAAATCATGAAATTGTGTTTTGCATTTTATTTCGGTTAATATTTACTGACTGACGTATTTTGTATAACCGAGATTCTAACTATCAACTTTACGCTTAACGATTGTGACGCACGTAGTTGCAATGTTTTATGACATGTTGTTTTGGTGAAATTTTACATTGTTAACTTCAAATTGTTACGTTTTGCTGATAGGGTTTCTTATGCAGGCATGTAAATATGTATACCATTTCGAAATTATTTATTTTTTTAAATCCTATTCTTCTATGTATAAACGGTGTTTTGCGTCATTGTTATTATTTAATCTTTCAAGTTTTCAGGTTTGTGTTGAGGTTTCAGCATTTCTTTCTTTTGTAATCTTACATTTTATGCCGTTGTTTGCAAGGTATATTTAGATTGCTGTTAATTAGTAATCAGCATAGCCTCATTACTGCTTATAAGATAAATGCGGTAGTAGATACATACGATACTAACGTGTAATGCTGTACTGTCCATTGTTGCGAGTGTTGTGGATCTGCGAGCTGCAAGGTTGGGTAAAACGTTGCCTATCTCTTACATTGGCCTGGACCAAACGTAATTATATGAAGGTCAAATTGCCTGTTCAATCCAAACTTCTGTGAGACCTCCATCCAACAGAGCTGCTTTATTGATATTTTTTTGGGTGATACACTGATAACGACTCTCTTGCTTAATACGAGTTAGCCATACGTGTTTAATGTCGTACACCTTAAAGTTTCTTGCATCAAAACGATACTTTTATGAAATGTTATGTTATGGGAGTAAGTGCCAGTCAAAAGCCTCATTCTCTTAATTTTAGATTGACCGTGTTTTAAAACCAGTATAAAACAGGGTCAGAATGAGACATTATCTTTTATATTATCTATTATTTGGTTTTATCTTTCGCATACTGGCTGAAAATACATTTTTATGAACTTTATGAGTTAGCAAAAACCAGATCATACCTCTACCCCAACACAGAACACCAGACTAAACTAAACCAAGCTTAACCTGATCTAAGGTAATTTAATTTACCGTACCTCTTTTTATCCACAAGTTGTTAGGGCTTCGTAACACGTCTGAATACACGACAGTAATTTTGAAAAGCACTGCTTACAATTCGGTGAGTAATCTTCAGCTTCCTTGACAGAATACATTGTATTTACTTTCTATTTGATGTGACTACAACTCGGTTTGTGAAGTTTACTCAGCCTGACCTGAGAGCTTTGAAACGTGAGGGTATTTTACATTTTTCTTTTGTAACTTTTATTGATGCTCTGCAGGCACGTACAGATAACTACGACGTTGTGAGAGGAAGAAACATAATTCTATACTATAAGAGAGAGTTTTACAGGAAAACGGCAGAGCGCGAGCGCGAGAGCGACCGAGCTCGCGAGCGCCAACGCTTTGCCGTGCATGAGCTTCTGAGATCGCTCACTAGATGGCACTCGCCAACAACAACAACTCGCCTCGCCTCGCAAACAAAACCATTATCAAAATGAAACTAGGACCAATGTAGCAGAATATGGCGATACACAGGACAAAGTTGAGCATCTCTTAGCATACATACCAGAAAAAAAATGCATTTTCAACGTTAATTTTCCACTAAAGAAGAACCAAGGAAATTTACCATTACTTACCTAAGAAGCAAATATAAGAACCAAAACGAACTGGGAACGAAGTTATTTTTCTCGCTCAAGTATCTCGCGAAGCTTCACAGCAACTGAAGCTGACAACTGCAAAGCTTCTAAGATCGCCTATAGATGTCACTACACGACTATTGCTTCCGGTTCACACGTGTTCATGACCATTATACCAAAAAGATGACGGCCAACGAACATACACGTACGAACCATACCTCCTCTCACTATTTGTAGTCCTTCCACTGTTCGTAGTTTAATGTTGATTTAATGTATTATACTGTTGTAGAGAAAATGGTAAATTCACTCAGGATGCAAATAAATGGTTTGCAGTGACTTAATCACACTTCCCCGAATTTGGTTCTTCAGCTAGTAAAATATAACGTTAACTGGCCCATCTTCCAAAAACGCAGAAGGAAAAATATTAAAAAATAACGCATACCATTATTTTCCAGGAAATTATACCTTAAGAATGGTAAATGCTAACGGAAAAACCAGGGAACAAGCAATCACACCCGAAGATATAAACAAACTTGAAATTTGTTTAGATGGTAAGTGTGCCAAGATTTTTTTTTGAAATTCGTTAGCTGGTACCGTTCACAAAAAATAATCTAGCCAGGTTTCATTGTAGTGTGGGCCCCATCAATGTGCACTTGAGTGCAAGAAGCTAACTAGAAATTGTCAGAGAAATTAGGTTACAGTTAAGAAGACAATTAAACAAGCTCAATGGTTGCAACGGATGCTACGACGGGAGTTTGTTTGCTATGAATTTGTGACGTAGAAATACTAGGAAACAGGATTTGGACCTATTCGGGGTGGAGCATACGTAAATATCAAGCCTCTATGAGTTTATATGGCTGGTTCGATTTGTACTGCTAAAAATGACTTGTCTAATAAATTTCCATCTTTTCCTCGATCGGCAAGAATATTGGTCAGGTGTCAGGGAGCTGGCGAAGGGAGTGCTCAGGGGCCTTGTAGTATTTCGTGGGGTTCAGTGGCTAGTTCGATTTGTACTACTAACAATGACTTGTGCCCGAAATTGCATGATTGCAGCTCAGTCTGCAAGAATCTGTTGGTCACGCCTCATGGAGGAAGCACATGGGGAATGGAGGAAGCACGTGGGGAGGCACTGGGAGCCCTTGGGGGTAATGGGAGTTCCGTGGCTGGTACGATTTTTACTGCTATGAATAACTTATATGCCACATTTTGTGCTTTCAGCTTGTAACTTGAACTGCGAGAATTTGTTGGGAAAGCATCAGAGCGGGGCATGGGGGGGGGGCGGATCCTTTGGGGTACTTCGTGGTTGTTCCATGACTGATTCTAATTGTAATGCTAGGAATTACTTGTGTACCACTTTTTCATGCTTTTAGCTCGATATGCAAGAATTTGTTGGTCAAGCCTCCGGGTGTGGGGTGTGGCTGGGGGTATTTCATGGTTGTTCCATGGTTGACTCATACCTCAGGGAGGTGGGATGTGGAGGGGTGGGCTGCTGGGGAGCATTGTGGGTATTTCATAGGGGTTCCATGGTGGGGTCAATTTATTCTAAGAATGACTTGCGTATCGAATTTCATGCTTTAGCTCGATCTACAAGAATTTGTTGATCAACCAGGGAAGAGGCACGGGGGAAGAGGTACGAGGGGGGTATGCAGAGGCCCTTAGGAATATTCCATGGGGTATATGGCTGTTTTACTTGTACTGCTGAGAAGGACTTGTATGAAAAATTTCATGCTTTTATCTCGATCTGCATGAATTTGTTGATCAAGCCTAAGGGAGAGGACACAGGCAGTGCTGGGGGCTCTTGGAGGCACCTCATGGGAATTCCATGACTGGTTCGATGTACACAACTGAGTATGGAATTGTGTACCAAATTTCATGATTTTAGCTCGATGTGCGTGTTTTTGTTGCTGAAAAGCTGTACGATTAAGTATTCAGATTCCAAATTTACAATAGTGAGTATTAGTAATAAATTTTAAAAAGTGTAATTTCTTCCGTAATAAATGGTCCATTTACAGTAAATTCTACCTCAACAATAATTTTGGGAGTTTCAATCGATGCATCAAATTTAATTATAATCCGAATTTCCGTTTGGGCTCCACCCAGATTACAAAAATACAACCAACCAACAAACCAACTGACTAACAACCCAACCTACATATTTTGATTTGGTGTCTGTGATCGGCTGTGCCGTGCTGCGCCAACAAACATAACTTTGTTGGGACCGTCTATAAATTATGCCCTGCAAACTTTGCTCTTTTAGAAACCCTCTGCCTCCTCTGTCGCATTGTGACAACTTCTGCAAACCCTATTAGAACGAATTGTCATAAACGTGGACCCCCCTCCGCCGTTGTCACCGATACAGTTGGAAATAGTGCGGAAAATTTTTCTTGTGAGTTTTTCATTTCTTCCCTACTTTAAAAAAAACGTTGTAAAACTGCAAATGTTTATTAAGAATTGGGCAAAACGTTTTATGCGCTAAAAATGTAAAACGGTAGCCTGTGAATATTGCACTTTAAAAAAATGCTTTGGAATATAAATTGTGTGAGTCAACACCCTCAACACCCTCAACATGTCCAAACACTGTCACACTCTGCCTACGTCCTCTCTTGGGTGACATTATTTGTGAATGACCTCTTTGGTCTTTAATAAAATGTAGAGAAATAGAAGCTCCCCGCCTATTTCTGTTACACTAATATTTTCACAAGTTTGTTAAATAAAAACACTGCATAAGACTGTTCTCACTTTATTCGTTTCCTTTTTTTCCTTTTAGAATATCGGATGACAACAAAAGGAAACGACTTCGATAAACTTCTCAACTTGTATGCAACATGTATTATCAAATTCGGATTCAAGTTGCCTCTAAAATGGATAAGCATTGATGGAAAACATAGCGAACTAAAACATAGGAAATATCGCAGGTAATTTCACTGGAAAATAAAAGACATCAAAATTCACCAATAATGCTTGAAGTTATAATTGGTCCGACCATCCAAGGTTGAATACTAAGAACTATAAACATGTACAAATTTATTACGTGACAATTAAACAGTACGTATATTTATTTATTTATTAATAAACAGCACGGAACATTAAGAATTGAGAGTAAGATTATAAAATTAATCCATAGAAGTAATCTGAATAAATTTTGCCTGTCAGGATTTGAACATCACATTTAGATGAGTAAGAGGCTGGTAAGAACATCACAGTAAGAGGCTGGTAAGAATTAATCTCCTACAACCCAAAGCTTCCTTCTTTAAGAATAAAGTAATAAACACATTTTGATGAAGAACTAAATAAGATGATGTATTCATCACACATGATGATTCAGTTGTGCATGTTTTCCTGCTATGCTAGGTTGAAAAATGTTATTTTGGTTTGGTTACAGGAAAGTGTAATCGCAGAAAGCGCATTATTCGTAGTCACCAATTATCTTAACCTACCAAATTCTTCTTAGGCTGCTTCAAAAATTCTAAAGCATCAAAAGTCTAATGACGATATTCACAAGAAAATTGTGTTTTTAAATGGAAGGTTTTTAAATAGGACGTGAAAGATAAAAACTGTTAAAGCCATACATTTACACGTTCCATCCAAATAAGCTGGAACTTGATTTACAAAATTGGACATTAAACTGATCACTGGTCAGTATCAGTATAATGCTAAATAACTTACTTTCCAAATCTTACTTTTAGACCTTAATGATTTAAAGACAGTTGTACACTATATAGCTTTGATTCACATCTTCTTTTAAGGAAATTATCAAAAAAAATAGTGCACAGTTATTCATCTAATTGTCATGCTGGTGACATGGGTTCTACCAGACTCAATAAGTTGCAAGCAGAAGAAATTATTGTAGAGCTGTCGGGGCTCGTTCGTTGCATATTCCAATCTAGGTTGATGTTGGGTGAACCTGAACCTTAACCCAGGCCTGGTGTTGTATGTTAGATACTTATCGGGCAGAGTGTGGTACAATTCCATTCCACAGGCCTCCACATATAGAGAAAAAACAGACCGTCGCTGTACAGGTGCTACTGCTGAATGGCTCGGCATTCGAACGGTGAGGCTGTTACTACGGATCTACCTCCTATTGCTTGGTCAGTGTCGACCAAGGTCATAAAGAGCCTAAAGAAGCAACTGAACCAGAATCAGTCCAAATAAATTTACTCACGGGGTTAATATCTTGGACCTTTCCTCCTAGGTTTCTTGTTATACATGGGCTTGTGCAGTACCATTGTCTTTTCACTCGCTAAAAGGATTCGCTTACTTGCCTTGTGTCCACTGATGCAAGATCCATTGGTTTGATAGTAAACGTAGGTCAATGCAGCTTGGTTGAAGAGAGGGTGGACCCATTATCTTCCCACACACACTAAGGGATGTACTCCACACGAGACTCTAACTTAGAAAAACGGATTGTAGAATCGGTTAGGGTTACCAATCCAAACAAAGGTGGCAGATTCTGCTGAACTTCTGCATAAAAGTCACTGCAGAGGACCCTGACACAACAATGCCACAGTAGGTTTACAATAGGAAAGAATAAAACGAAAAGCGAGACTGCTCCCGAGAGGCCAGGACCAAGTGATAATTCTACAAAGCGACCAACAAAGATTGATCACTTCAGCCGATGATTAAGGCATAGCAAAAACATATGAAATGCTTAACCGTACACTAGACAAGGGTCGCAAGGTGGCTCGAGCAACTGGCTGATTAGGGAGATTAGTAAAGGGAGCTTAAGAGTGGAGTAGTGCTGGGGTTAGGTTGCACTTCCTACGTACCCCCTCCCTTGACAAAGGCAAGAGAGGCAGGAGGCGATAAAAGGAATCGTCAGGATTTTGGTTAATGGCTACAATAACGCAACAAGTAGTGTAAGAAAAGGAGTTATTAAGTTAGATTACATCTAGTTAAACAGTTAATACAGCCAAATAAAATATTAGCTGGCGTTAGGTTCCCCACCTGGACCAAAGTGAGAATAAGTATAAAAAGGTTGAACTGTCCTTGGAAGTGTTGTAGCTGATCCTTGTTCAGGGATTGGGTAAGAAGGTTTGCCATAAAAGCCATGCTAAGCCTACCGGCTCGGTAAATTGCCTCTAAGCTACGGAGATACTATAGGGCAGTGACACGACGCAACAAGACGTAGTATTATTGTGTATAACTCTATGGTGGAGCCAGTAACTGGGTTAGCTGCAAGGAGCACTGGAGGGAGAAAGGTAGATCGTCTTATTGAAGCCAATGCTATTAGACTGGATTTCTTAAGCCTATAACGCGCGATTTTTGTTGTTGGAGAAAACAACGTTCTTCTAAGCCTAGAAATTCGCTCTCAAAGCACGGACTTGACTAGAAGAGCCGTTGCTTTCCGTTACATTTTAATTTAGTGCACCTTGTAGCTATTACCCCCATATGGTGTCTCGTAGCCAAAATGACGCCACATGACGCAGCTCTATACCTGTCACGCGTAATGTTTAGTAGTGGTCTATTGTACTAGGTCGATGGCAGCCTGACTATTGGAGTGAACGATGAAAGGCCTACTCAGGGAAGCAGTGCACTCAAGTTAAAAGAGCACACCACGGATCTACTCCAAATCTTTTGCACACTTAATCAGGACCACCAAATCTCCGTGCTACTCAGCTCAACCAGTTTTTGTTTAACCGTATGCCACACGACCACACACCCAGCAACCTTGGCAGCATGACTGCAGACCCACGTGAGTCTTTGGTCATGCTCCGCGTCACATAAGAGAAACCAACCTGGCCCTCTTCGACACACCGAGGGAACAGCTACTTGTAGTACGATGTACCTTTCAAATAGCATACAACAAATTTTACCACCACCCAATACAGCTATGCGTTATGCCTGAATACGTTCACTACAGCATGGCTTATGTTGGGACAGCTGTTAGAGACGAGGAACAGCTGTGTGTCTTCCAGTTATTGATATTGTTGTTTATCAGTCACGGGAAATGTAATATCGTCGTCAATGTTTTGAGTTACCAATATAGGGGTTGCATCGGTCTTACACTCGAGAATATTAAAAGTGGTAAGCATTATGGAGACAGGATTGCTTGAGAGCTAAAAATACCCTCAGGTGACATCTCCAACAGCAACCCTAGATAGAGATGTTCGGTCTCTAGAATTGTTAGTTTCTACTTTATGTTCACCACGGTTGCATAGATCAGGAGGTCAGGCTTGATCTCTCAGGTCTGCCATTTACACTCCTAGGCATTCGCCCCCATATTTTTATTTACTGTTTTGTGAAAATTACTCACAATTATCAGCATCGAAACGGAATAATGCGTGTGAAAGTCACCCTCAGGACACTAACGTCATTGCGGTTATTCCTATCCTTATTTTCTGTAACATATGGTTCGTAAACTTCATAGTAATCATCACTTGATACTTGAAATTATCCGGATTTTGGGAACAAGTTGCTGTTTCCAAAGCAAACGTCTGATGCTGTTGGCAAAGGAAAGCCATATTCTCTGAGTATATTGTTGTTGGTTCGATTTGTTGCCGACTCTCTTGCCAATATTGATGGGAAACAGAGTTAAAGTTTTGGAGCAGTGCTTGGCGTTTAGGATCATCGGCAGAGTTTCATGTTAAACTGATTCTGTTGTCTCAGGTGTTACCGTGCTGTGTGGCTGGAGTGACGTTGCCGTAAGCAATGACAACATGTCCAGTTCCGAAACATTTGGAACACCTTAGTCACAGGATTATCCGACACCCTCAGTTGGTCACATGAAAATAAAAACAATGATTCCTAACAATAAATTGTGTTAGAAAATTAGAAGAGAACTCATGCATGAAAAGAAACACATCCTTATTCTACAAACTGCAGGTTTGGTGTCTCATCTTCAGCAATGCATCACCAGTCAGTGTGAGGCTAATTACGCAAGTCACACAGATCAAATCATTCCTCATAGGGTGTGTAGTTACAAACTGACTGAACGGAATAGCTTATCCTACACTACTGTATGGTTTTTACCCATACAGTAGTGTAGGATAAGCTATTCAGTTCAGTCAGTTTATAACTACACACCCTATGAGAAATGGTTTGAACTGTGTGACTTGCGTAATTTTAGCCTCACACCGACCGGTGATGCACAGTCTTACTCTTGTTGAAGCCTTACAGCATGTCCAAATATGTCTCTTCAGCTGTATATTGCTGAACGAGCTCACTAAAACAATGTCCTGCAACTGTAACCACGACGTACTACACTGGTACTGCACTACATTGTTTTCTTACCTTGGATTTTTTTTCTTTGGCATTCATTCAGAGTACTTGAGATGTTTTCAGTATGAATGGAAAGTTTTGTAATTTTTGTTTTCAGTATGAATATAAAGTTTCGTAGTTTCGTAGTTTCGTAGTTTTATATTTAGAATTTAATGAAAAAATTCGATATTTTTAAAGAAAGAATTTAACGTATTGTGCAGGCTAGGCTGCTTTATGAAAGTTTATTCATAACCAGGATGCATGAGTAAATAGGCAGATTGTAGAAATTATTTCAGATTATACTTTGGCAAAGCAACTTAATTTTTCAATAGGGCCAATAGTCCAATACAGTGAGGGCTTAGCGTGATGCATTGTTATCTTTTGGCAATGGTTTGATCTGCGGTTTAAATACTGAAAATTGTTGACTTGTGATCTAATGTAAATGTATGAATTTTTCGTAACGTTCTCCATTGGGAGAGTAACACAACGTGTATCCACTTGGACTTTGAATTAGGGGCATTAAATTTAACTTTATTAGACAAGTCAACTCGCTCACTAGGAGCATTACATGACAATCAAAAGGTTAACATGTTGGCATTTTGGGTGTAAGAATAAATTTGATAAAAATGGCAGTACTTGGCAGATTCAATAAATAGTCAGAAAAAACAGTACACGCAAGTAAGTATGACTCAGGCTATTTGCAAACAATTGATTAGTAGTAGATTAATTAACAAGAAAAGTGAGGTTGTAAAGTATCTTGCACCAACAAGCAAATTAGACAAGGCCTAATCATTCAGTAACAAATATAAAAAAGTGAGCCGAGGGTAAAACTGCTCCATTACATCAGAGTGGCCGGGGTGTAAAAGCATTGCACAAATCGCTAGATAAATTTACCACGGGACATTAATCGCAATAGATATAAATTCTAACATAAATTATAAACATGCGAAATGATACAATGCCTATTAATAAGTCTTACTCAAGTAAATAAACCAACGTGCTGTCCGTAGATTACCTATTGACCATTGATGACAAAGACATTCCGATAGGCTATATGAACTGGATATGTTATTGTAAGTGAGTGAATTTACAAACTAAAATACATTGAAGTTGTTCCTGCGCCAACTGTGTAGTTCATTATTCCGTTAAAATTTTCTTATTTCACGTACACTATATTTAACATAAAAATCATTCAATGTACTCTAGCATTGAATCTCATCACGTGATTCTTTGATATTTGTCGTAGCCAGTTCACTGAAGATATAAAATTGCTCGGTGCCTAGAATCAAACCAGCATCACAACCTTCCTATATCTATGAACTACTAATGAACTAACTGATCAATCAGCTGTGATTACAATGTCAGGGCTCTTTAAAATTCATCTTAAGGTGAATTCATTTTTGTAGTACACAAATTCATCGAGTTGGATGATGTTCCCATCATTCGTTATACAGAACATGAATACTCTCCAAAAGAACTCGTTCCTATAAGAACTTATAAGCTCCTGATAAGACTTCGTAGGAATGTTCAGTCACAAGAAGTCAGGACCTTGTTTGGGATTATTATTGAAATTTTTGTAGCTTAAGTAGAAGTACCTGCACACTGTATGCCAATCTTTATCATTTTAGGTTTTTACCGACAATGACAGGTACACCAGCTACCTATTCCATACACGAAACAGAAGCAGCTAAACCAACGACTGTTATTGTAAAATGGATTCATAATACCTTTGCAAAGGATCCACTTGCTTCAGTCATTAAAGAAGAAGTCACTCAAGAGGAGACCACTTCCTTCAGTGAAACAACCAGCTGGTCAGCTTCAGTTACAGTCAGTACATCTATAGAAGTGGCATGGTTTTCTGCCTCAGCTGAATTTACAGTGGGAGGATCAGGTGGCAAGACCCAAAGCAAGGAAGTAGTTAATACGAAGACCTACGCTCTTGAAGACAGTATAGGTATCGATCCTAATACATCATCAAAGATTATTTGGACTGTGTTTGAACAAAATCTTGAATCATCTTGGGCAGCCTTCATGGTTTTCTCCGGGTACATCCCTGTGGCAGTTCAGATTTCTGGAAACTTCCAAATTTGGTTCCTTCCGCTTTCGGACATGGCAAAGTTCATTTCAGGCTTTGTTGAAAGACCGAATAATCCAGGATCACTATACGTTCCGGTGGAAGGTCTAATTAGAGGGAAAAGGGGTGTCAAGTCAGTCACTCGTGTGTTCCAATTTCCCTTGGAACCACTGACAGACACTAAAGAACTACAAGGAAAGTGTAGCCCCGATCTTGGTGAGGGACAAGATTACCAAGATGTTCTTGATCCTTTTTTCTAGAAATTTTACTGAATTTTGTAGGAGTGAAATGAACTGGGGTGGATATATACAGTGGCTAGGAGGCATTATAAACAAGTTGGAAATGTTTACCTTGATATACCCATCAAGATAATATTGTTGCTAACTTCTTTACTAAGCGTCATAAAATGACGTTGCAAATTGGAACAATGCAAAAGAGAGAAATTAATTTGGAGCAGAAGCATACATTTTACAGTCAATCAAAACAGGTACGGATCCTGAGGGGTGGTGGAACAATAGAACTTCCTCTAAAAACCTATAATATACACGCACTGAATCAACTATAACAGGCTGAAAATACTAGTTATCAAATTGTGACTTTTCTGACTACCTACACCTTAAAACAGCATGATTTTTGCTTTACTAATTGTTATTTTTTTCTACTGCTTTACCCTTTTTCGGAAATATTTATCCATTTAGTACGATTGCAGAAAAGTTTGATGATTAATCCACGTTTGGGCTTTCAGCAGAGTACTATTGTCTCCTCTTGGTGACTGGTACAGCATGGAAATGCCATCCAAAGAATAGTTTCCATTCAAGTCAAAAAGCATTTAATAACTTACACAAATCTCTAAACATAGCCGATTTTTTTTGTTCCTAGATTTATTAACATGAACATAAATTGATATCATAATAAATTACATTAAGGCTAGCTTCACTCCATATGCTTTACTCACTCTATATATTATTCATTTAGGGGAGAAAAAAACAATGTACAGGGTGTTCCATTTAAAAGGAACGTTTTGAGAACATTCTAGTTTCTAAAGTTTATTTACGATTAGCAAATATAATACATCCACTTAAAGGTAAGAATTTCGGATTTAAGGCACACTCAGTTTAGTTTTCTAAATCGCTCCGATTGCTTGAGTTTTGGCCTCTCCTTTTAGAGTTACCAGTTTCGGAATTGGAACAATGGCGGACCATTATTCAACAAAACAGCATGAACCCATTGTTAAATGGTTTCACGAGTTGAAATCTTTAACCGCAATACAGAGAACATTCAGAACACATCGTGGACACTATCCAGAAAAGGATGGACCATCCAGACGGACGGTTTTATCATTCGTTAGAAAATTCGAGGCAACAAAGCAGTGTGCAGAACAAAAAACATGAACGCTCTAAAACGGCATGTTCACGGGAAAACATTGAACAATTGTGATCCTTATTTTTATGCAGTCCAAAGAAGTCCGTTAGACGTTCTTCGTGTGAAACGGAATTGAAAAAGACAAGTATTCACCGTATTCTGGGTAATGATTTGCACATGTTCCCATACAAAATATGGATGATGGAAGAGCAGAATAATGGTGACAAGGATGCAAGGCTTGATTTCGCTAACTTCATGCTAGAAAGGATTAAGAAAGATGGTCCATCCTTAGCTGAATGAACTCCATAATGTGTTCTGAATGCTCTCTGTGTTGCAGCCACAGACTTCAACTCGTGAAACCATTTAACAATCGTCACACGCTCTTCTGTTGAATAGTGGTCCATCATTGTTGCAAATCCGAAATTGGTAACTCTAAAAGAAGAGGCCGAAACTGCAACAATCGAACCACTGTAAAAAACGAAATTTGGTGTGCCTTAAATCCGAAATTCTTACCTTTAAGTGGATGTATTGTTTTAATCGTTAATAAACTATAGAAACTAGATTATTCTAAAAACGTCCTTTTACATGGGACACCCTGTATAAAGTTCTTTACAGAAGCTATCAAATGCTTTAAATATCTAGAAATAACCTTGAGAGGCTTAGCAGACTGGAGGTTGCTGCCCTCTACCCCACCCCCACAGAAAGTAACCTATTCTTGGTCTGCATCAACAATTCAGTGTAACAAACCCTTTTCTGAAATTACCGCTTCTAAAATTTCTTCCAAGGTCGCCTGATAAATCATAGTCAACGGTTAAAACTACTTCCTACACTAGCAAATGTAGGAGCATGGTCAAGCACATACTTGCACACTTACTTCCAGCAAAGTTTTATAGTCCATTTTATAATTCCAGTGCGTCCTGCATTTTTATATTGTGTGTCGATGTTGGTTTAGCATTCTCGACAGCTTCCCAGTTTACAACGCTATTGTAGAACACATAGCTCATAAGGTCATATCGTGATTTAGGAATACGTTAAGTTCACTATTCCCACATGACCAAACGGCCCACAACACAATACACAGATCCATTCAGGCTTTATTTTAATCGCGGAATATGCAGGCTACTGGCATGCCGTGATATGGGATTTCTGACACTTTGCTTTTACGAAATTGGTAGGATATGTTTTGATAAAAGTGTTTTGTTATGTGTTGTAACAACGTGCACGGTCATTATAGTATATTATTCCTTCAGAATATGTAAAAACATGTTCATCTTACAAATAAAAGCTTCAAATGCTTTACATATGCTGATTCATATATTACCTTGACTAGTGTAAAGATACCAGGTAGAGATAGGCAAACTATTCAGCTTATCTGATGGTCAGTGTCAGTCGCTTGCCAACCAGGTGGCCTACAGGAAATCCACAACTATTTTGCTTTAAAAATACTGATATTTCAGTTGCTCTAATTCATACCCAAAGACGTTCATGAGTATCTGCTAGCAAGGCCAAACTTCCTATTTTATTAATTATTCGAATTGGAGTGTCAAACATAAATATTTTTTAAGTGGCATGGTTTACTTTAAAGTTACACAAGGAAAAGTTAGCCTGTTCACATTCTGAGAAGCACTTACCATAAATGGCCCATTTTAAACTGGCTAAGGCGGTGAATGTCCAGTAACCTATTTAGTTAATTTTTACTCAGTGGAAAAATTATTTTGACGAAACGTCGAACGGTATCATGCCACCAGAATTATCAACCTTTACACTAGGGGCTGTAGTCCAAAAATATAACGCTTGCTTTAACTTACGTAGCAATTGGCCATATTGTTTGCTTCACTCGCTCTTCTGATATCGATTCAAGTTTCATACGGTTCGGTCCACATAGCATCACAAAAGCAATGTTTTGATTCGGACACAGGAGAACTGCAGATGTTGCTGATAGTTCGTTCATCACATTCCTTTAGAAGATATGCATTAGATATACAATAAAGCGTGTTTGTTTTATGTTGAAAAGGTATGCTACACGCTGAAATCGCTCACCTTACTCGCTGAATCTTCACAACACCGAGCTTCAGAAACTACGTGTGTCCAAGCAGGTGAAGCCAACCAATTCCGGTTTTATAAATGTCGTGTTGCTGATACTAAGTATGATGCAAAATATGGTATCGTTTGAAACTTACGATGGAATCGTTAAGAATCTTCATCACGAGGAATTATAGCGATTTCATTTAAGTTTGTTAAATACCTACATAATCAAAACGCTAAGTGTTCGTCCTTCTCTGGAAGTTTGAAAATGACGACTGAGATAGATGACTGGACTGGCTTGCTGTGCGTCACAGTGACCTGAGAGACAGTAGCTTGCTGTGCGCATGGTTTAAATGTTATTGCATCTTGGTAACACTCTCTATTGCAAATTGTGCATGGTGTGAATTGTGTATTGTATAAATTGTAAATGTATTTTACTGTATTTGGTCACACATGGAGTCGTAACTGGCTTCTAGGTAAACATTAATAGATAAAAGATACTCATTGCCGGGAAGTGTTTTGAAAGATGAAGGTAATTCGGTTTTAAGTATTTGAACATCCCTTTCTAGTGTTAGTGGCTCCAACGTTAAGCAAACGTTTGTTTTCATGTCGTAATTATTTTCCAACCTTAAAACTAATCCAACAGCCTTTTCACCCTTGGGTACACACGTTTCTTCTTCGACTCTGAAACCATTCAAACCTCGACCAAATTTATTTACCGACATCCCTTCTTTTTAATATAGTATAAAACCAGAATAACTTAATCAGTAAACGTCAAAATAGTCTTTTCCTTATATTCTATCGTGGTGCCATCTAGTGGCATTAATATCGGTGACCTTTACAGTTGGCTTCCAGGTGCACGGGAACGTACCGAATTTTTACTCAATAATTCTGGAGGCACGTGGCTTGTCTGTTGTGTTAAAAGATATTTATTTGTGCATTCCTTTGCTGGCTGCTATCAAGTGCTAGAGAGATCTATATAGCGCTCGGTGGCGCTAAATGCTCCAAACTTTCAATTGGTGGCAACCAGCCTTTAATTTAATTCCAAACTCTACAATACGTCATCTCCCGTTATAGTTGCCCAGCCACAATTTATAAAAATGGTTTTGTGAGGGATTGATGGATGAGCTTTTGAATTTAGCTTGTACACATATTGTAGAGGCCCCCAAAAGTTTCCACAAACATTCTTTCTTGCAAGGGCCACACACGACGCCATTTTCCAAGATGGCGACCAATACGCCTTTAACATGTCATATCGCCTGCTATTTTTCACCAAAGTTAGTGAATTTGGTGTCAAATTGCAGGTTGCATCAAGGAATTCACTGGGATCATTTTCCAAACTGTTTGCAGCATCCGAAAGAGTATAATGCATTCTGGTCCTGTCATCATGTTTCACTACATAACTTACGTGTGTTCTTTCATATTTATACACAGGGTATTTCTAAACCCCATGCGCAAACTTAAAGGGTGGATTCTATGATACAAAGCAAGGATAAAAAGTTCCATAAAAATGTGTCCGGAAATGTTCCCTTAGGGCACTGCGGTCCTTCTAAAGTGGCCCCCAAAGGCCGGTCCCACAACAATAACTCTGAATCCGTTTGGACTACTCTGATAAGCTTTGTTGTGACACATAACAGTAATAAGGGCTATGAAGACACCACATTGGTAAGATCATACCCACCCCCTGGGGGAGGGAGGGGGAGGGTGGTGGATGATGAATGATAGCAGATGATGGTGATGACGATGGATGATGATGATGGTTGATGATGGTGTTGATGATGATGGATGATGTTAATGGTGGATGATGGTGCTGATGATGATGGATGATAATGATGATGATGATGGATGGTGATGAAGGTGGAAGATGATGGTCATGATAATGGATACTGATGGTGGTGGATAATGGTATTGGTGATGATAATGGATGGTAATGATGATGATGGATTATCCATCATCATCCTTCATCATTGCTATCAACCATCATCATCATCCATCATCATCATCTTTCATTATCATCCATCATCATT
>JAHWFP010207111.1:0-22804 GCA_023313725.1 Lithobius niger | reverse complement strand
ATCATCATCATCATCCATCACCATCATTCATCATCATCCATCATCATGATCCTCTATCATCACCTGCCACCATCCATCATCCACCACCCTCCCCTTCCCTCCCCCAGGGGGTGTGTATGATCTTATCAATGTGGTGTCTTCATAGCCCTTATAACTGTTATGTGTCACACTAAAGTTTATCAGAATAGCCCAAACGGATCCGAGTTATTGTTGTGGGACCGGGTTTTGGTCCCACACCTTCGAAGGGCCGCAGTGCCCTAAGGGAGCATTTCTGGAAACATTTTATAGTACCTTTTATCCTTCCTTTGTATCATAGAATCCACCCTTCAAGTTTGTGCTTTGGGTTTGAAAACACCCTGTATATAAATATAATAGAACACACGCAAGTTATGTAATGAAACATGATGAAACGTTAACAGGACCAGAACGTATTATGCTCTTTTGGAGGCTGCAAACAGTTTGGAAAATGATCCTAGTGAATTCGTCGATGCAACAAACCTGTAATTAGACACCAAATTCACTAACTTTGTTGGAAAATAGCATATGATATGATAATGTTTAAGGCGTGTTGGCTGTCATCATGGAAAATGGCATCGTACGTGGCCCTTGCAACAAAGAGTTTTTGTGGAAACATTCCCTCACTAACACTTTATAGCTACACAATTTGGCTGTGCAACTATTGAAGATTACTGCAGAAAAGAACTGGAAATGTACTGACCAGTCACTTCGCATCTTCTGGTGGTCAGACTATTCCAAATACATAGCAAAGAGATGGGGAAGTGATGTTGCTATTCGGTTACATGATTATTGAGTGTAAGACCACGCTCTAACAAATGGTCACACACAAACGATCAATAAACTGAAGCATTTCCCTCCCTTCCTATCCCCATTCCCTTCTGAAACCTAGTAGCTAGCAATAAAATCCCCCAACTTTTTGCTGCAGTTAACCCAAACGGATGGTTATAAAACAGTTGGAGCTACCCCCCCCTAGAATTAGAATCAATTTAGAATTAGTATACAATGAGGAGAAAGCCAACCGGCATCATTTCTAACCTGCATTCGCAGGGAAGAGACCGTTATGTCTGACTTCCTAATAATTATTAAAAAAACAATGGAAAAACTTTCATTTTCACATACAAGATGGAAAAAGATTAGGAAGGGACTGTTTAGGGCCACTGACACCTGTCCAGAATAACTTAAATAAAAGCAAATGGGAAAAGAAGATATACAAAACCAGCAATTATTACATAAACCAAAACGGGAGGGGGGGGGACAGAGAACAAAGAAAAACACTACACGAAGACCCGAAAAATTAATGATCAAGCAGGCTAAAAACACCCCAGAAACATGGCAAGATCAGTTTCCCTCAGGTTCCGCCTGAAAATATGCAAGTTGCGGACTCCACTACCACCGACGATAAGCTGTTCCAAGGGCGCACCACACGATTAGAGAAGAAATACCTTCTACAATCCCTTTTAAAACGCAATACAGTAAGCTTGAGATAATGGCCCCTGGTAAACTCATTTCCACGGACCACAAAGAAAAGCCCACAATTAAGGTCGACCAGACCACGCCAAATTGGAGAAAGTGAGACAAAGATCAGTGTGCAATCTCCGCAGCTCAAGAGACTCCAAACCAAGTGTAGCTAAACGCCTTGCATAAGGCAGGTTACAAAATCCTGGTAGGCGCTTCGTAAATGATCTTTGCGCAGACTCAATATGCCTGATGTCTTTAAGATGATGCGGAGACCAGACTGGGCTTGCATAATCGAGTATGGGCCATACATAAATAGTGAATGCCCTGACCAGTGTCCGTACATCACGGGAGACAAAACATTTTCTCTCCATATACCCAACTCGTTTTGCCCCACTAACAAGTAGAATACAATGGTTGAGAAATTTAAATTAGATGAAAATTTGACACCGAGATCCTTTATACAGTACCTAGCTTTAAAGGCATGATTTTCATGTGAATATGTATAATTACAATTGTTTCCAAGATGAAGCACAAAGCATTTGCTATTGTTAATAGGGAGTTGACCAACGGAGAATACCTTCAAGAAATGCCTGAAGCAGTGCATACTCATTAACTCCGTAATGGATCGGTACAACATAATATCATCAGTAAATTTTGGTAGTTTTAGCATTTTGTATATCTGTCGAAAGATCGGAGATGTAAATAACAAACAACAAAGAGCTGAGCACTGACCCCTGAGGAACACCACTGGTGACTGGCAAAGACAAGGAGAAGGTAGATCCCAATTTCACAGCTTGAGTTCGATTTTTAAGGAAATCTGCAAGCCAGTGAAGAATCTTTCCAGATATACCCAAATTTGATAACTTATATTGAAGCTTGGTATGAACTAGAGTCAAAAGCCGCCTTGGCGAAATCAATACATTTTACGTCAACTTGTGTACGGTTTTCTAAAATTAGTGTCCAGTCGTTTAGACAGGTTAAGAGTTGAAGGGTAGTAATACGGCCTGGTAAAAAACCAAACTGGTCGTCTAGTATATGATTTGAGGAATATAGATGCTTTAAAAGCGCGTCGCGAATAATACGCTCGAGGAGTGTACACGGGATACATGTCAACGAAATCGGCGTAGTGTTTGCAGGATCGGCGGTGTTTCCCTTCTTAAAAACAGTCACAACATTTGCGAGCCTCCACTTATTTGGTATTTTGGCCGTGACAACTGCATTTGCTGTTTCGGCCAGCAATACATACTGTAGGTTCTTGTTTTAAAAGTTTATTTATTTTTCTTACTTTTTAATAAGAGTGAAGGCCATTGTTATGAGTCTTGCTTGTTCTTGTTTTATTTTTGTACGAAGCATTTGAGAAGATTTCCACACTTGATAACGTGGAACATTCCTCGAAACGTCGTGTTTTCTTGTATTTAATTGAACACTATTAAGCTTTATTATTATCTTTTAAGCGGCGAATCAGACGGCTAATTCAAGTCAGGTCTGAAAGGGTTCAATTGCGTGTTTCGCCTCCTGACTCAACGTTATTTCACATGCGTACCCAAACAGTTGACGCTTTGTTATAGCACTGCTCTGGTAAAATATATTTTGGAAAAGTTAAATCAACTGGTCTGCATCTGAGAATGAAAATCGACTGCGACTCTCTAAGACAACCTTGTAACAAGGGACGGAATATGAAATGAAAGTTACATAATGGATGCTCCCACATCACGACGGTGCATTTTTAGCCCATGGCTACATTGTCATACTTCCTATAACATCCAATGAAATCTATAAAGCAACTACCCGAGATCCTATCGTAGCTCAGACTTGTGCATGTGCTTTGAACGGATGGCCTGAATTCGTAAATGATGAAGAGCTGAAGGCCTTACCTTGTTCGTTTTAATGCACTTTCTACAGATGGTGGTTGGTTGGTTGTGGGGAATACAAGCCATTATATCCTATCGTTTACGATCAAGATTGCTATATAAGTCTCATAAAGTAGTGGCCTAGACTGGAGCGTTATGTCTATTCTGAACTGCGAAGCTGTCACGCTTGCTCCAAGAATCAATTAACACCTCCGGCAGTTCCTCTACATTCTTGGGTCTGGCCACGTTCGCTATGAGATAGGATACACATGGATTTGGCAGAAAAAATGGACATCATTATTTCGTTGTGGTAGATAGTTTTCCCAAGTGGATTGAATGTCATGTACAATTTCAGAAGATACAATTGACTGTCTAGACGAAACGTTTGACGTTTATGGATTGTCATTAGTAGCTGTATTGGCTTATATAACTCATTGCCGATCTAAAGAATTTTCATCATACCGTACTTACAGATTATTAAGTAAAACAAGCACTGTATTGATATAAGTATAAAGAAGCGAAGCAGTGCTCAACAAACATACAAAAAATGCAATACGTTTCGAGGTTACATTCACCTCGTCATCAGGTGCACTAAATTCGCAAAAGTTTCGACGACATGTTAAAGTACAGTTCATGAAAGCTTCAGCATAATATTTAAAGTTGGAAATTAAAATTTCTCCTCTGCACTCGCAGTGGTGAGGTCGATTCGATTGGTCTCCTATTGCTTACCTGTTTTGTCCAGGTTAAGCTTAGGTTCTTTTTAATCTTTTTATTGTTTTAATTTCTAACTTAAAATATTATGCTAACTCTGTCATGAACTGTATTTTAACATGTTGACGTAACTTTTGTGGATTTAATGCACCTGAATACGAAGTGAAATTAACCTCGAAACGTCGTGCTTTTTGTGTGTGTGTTAGGCACTGCTTGGCTGTTTTATACTTATATGTACTTACAGATTAATGATATACACAAACAAGGGTTCCAGCCTATCACCCTTCCCTGAATGAAGCTGCTGAACATCCCTAGGAAAATTAAAAGAAGTATTGTCTAAAATGAATATCGATGGTAAATGCCCTTTGAGTCGACAATTATCCACGTTTTGTTTATTTATCGAATCACATCACATACTACGACTAAAATGTGTCCAGCAGATGTGTTTCTTCGAAAAATACTGTGAACACGTCTAAGTTTGGTTCGGTCTGACCTTTTTTCAACAGTTGAAACACTGCAGATAAACCAAACATTACCACATGATCGCTCTCATACATGGTACGGGATAAATATCGTATGGAGATTCCGTGTTGGTGTGGTGTTATCATCGTGGTGCCAGATGGGTTAAACAGATGGTGTTGTCATCGAGGCACAAATGTGTATGAAGTGAAGACTGGTGCTGAGGTTAGAACTGTTAACATTGATTGGATGAGATCTCATTCTGGGTATGATCCATTTTGTGATGTAATTTTTGAACCAAGTGGTGTAAATTGCCAGTCTAATGACATTCATATGTCGAATCCCGTTCTTATTCCTAGTGTTATCCCACCAGAGTCCTCTCCATTATCCCAACCGTAAATTTCCACATTATCATTTTCCAGAAAACGTCCTAGTCCATTAAAGACCAGATTTAAGAACTACTGAAACAATGGAGATGACTGCTAGGTGAGGTTCTGTTAATATGTAGGATTTGTACAGTTGTAATGTTTTTTCCAGCATCACCTGGTCAGGTAGATAGGAAACATGTCCGTGCTAGTATATGCTGTGGTATTTTATCCTAGTAGAAGTGTATTACCTAATACGTGTATTAATTTGCTAATAGGAGGTGGAACTGGAAGAGACTAATGCAAGCGTGTGTTTTGGGTTATTCCCCGATCAGCTATTGAAGCTGCAGCATGTGCAAATATCTCGTAAATAATAGTAAATGAAATAACTGCAGTTCACAACAAGAGTGCCTGGATATTATTTTGTATTATGCTAGTCTAGATATTACACTGTGATAGAGATGTTTTAGAATCCCATTAAAGATTTAAATTCCAGTCTACAAGTAAACTGTACAAAAATAAAATAAATTTAATATCATTAAATTTATTTTAGTTTTGTATAGTTACTTATAGACTGGAATTTAAATCCTTAACGTGATTCTCAAACATCTCTATCACAGTTTAATATCTAGACTAGCATAATACAAAATAATATCCAGGCATTATTCGATCTATTTATAGGATAAAATTATTGTGATTTTAATTAAAATAGTTAAAATAAATCAGTTAAAATGAAATAGTATGAAAAAGGTGAATCTTGTTGCATAGATCATGGTGTTACTTAGATTTCTATATTTCTTAGTCACGATTAAAAAAAAAAGAATTCAAATGAAGAGAATGGATAGGCTATCTACCCTGAATGGGAGTTAAACCCTATCTTATCAGCTAATGACAGTGAAGTTAACTGGACAACTGCATCGTTTTTTCTTGTATTTTGTGTCATTAAGTTATACATTATGCATTTTAGTATGTCCTTAGGCATAAGCTAGAAAATAGTTTAGAAACGTCTCATCTCCTAACCTTTTTCCATCTACGTATATGAATTTCAAAGTTTTCAATACAGCCAACCTTTTTTTTTTGCGGGGGAAAGTTGCTTCTTTTAGTTTATGAAAACTTGAACTTAAGAGCGAAGAGAGACGTTAGAAGCCCTCCGTCAGCGTCCATTCCAAATATGACCTCAAAGAGAACCCTTAGTTCCCCTGCCTAACGTTAAAGAGTCGGTAAATTCGCTCTTTCTGCCCTCTTCCGTAGCAAAATGGCCTCGGCTGCACTCCTGATGGGCAGACAAAGCCTGCCATGAATGTTGCTATATAGTATGTGCAGTTTCCATAGAGAATGCCCGTCAAAACTTCATAACAAGACAAGTCACAGCCAGACATGACTGGTACAGCCTGACCATTCTCACTTTCCCAGTACACCAGAGACAGGATGAGTATACACAGACCAGGCAAGACACATTAAATATGTTTGTTTCCAACTCATGAAATGGGCATGTCTGAGTAACCATAAAGTAGGGATAGCCAGAAATCATATGTTCATAAAAACTGTCGATATTTTGATATTAGAAATAATTTGAAAAGAAAATTAGCTGTACATATTAGCATTAAATGAAGAGGCACAATGGACATAACAGTGTGAAAAATTAAGAATGACAAGTAAGCCGCAATTGAGTCGAAAGTATTCACGCATCCCTCTTGACTTCGGGAATTAAACCCCGCTTTTTGGGTTGGGTCACTGTACTAACTGTCCACAATATTATTCTTAGCTGTTCATAATGTCAGCTTCATTGTGTTTCTTGTTTAGAGGTAGATGCATTCAGAGCATTTTCTTCAGATTGAGTACGTTTAAGACATGTATTTGTCAAGCCTTTTCAGTCATGCTTAAACACGGCAATCCCATTTGTTACAAAAGACACATAATACAGGGTGTCTCAAGTCATGCTGATAAATTAAATGTTATGTAGACAAATAACGGATGATGTGTACTACATACCATTTAATTTATGATCATGACTTGAGACACCCTGTATTATACGTCTTTTTGTAACAAATGGGACTGCCATGTTTAGGTATGCCTGAAAAGGCTTGACAAATACATGTCTTAAACACAAATATAGGTCTGGAAACTATGAATTCCGGATTTATTTTGAAGACATGCCATAATTAGCCAACCTCTGGGGCAGTCACACATAATTAAACGCTACGAGTGTCACTCACAGTACATGTACGGAAACGATCTCTTGCAGAGAGATGCAGTATTGCAATCCCTTTCTGAAACAGAATAGATGGCTTCCTCAGTTAAACACTCTTAGAAGATAATTACTTATAAAGTTAAAAATAATCGTAAACTTCACCTTAGAAGAATAAGCAGAAATACACTTCATGTAAAAAGTGAGTGGTTCATCGCTTCCAGACACACGTGATCCAGAGTGGTTCATCGCTTCCAGACGCACGTGATCCAGCAACACTTGTTGTGTTTTGTTATGGCATATACTCAATAGCTTTCCTTGAAAGTTGATTGAAGTGTCATACGTCTCATAAATTTCGGAAATAAGCCGTTATCAGACTAGGTTTATGAGGACTTTTTTGTTTGTTTTAATCAGTTATGGAACAATAATTGCATGCATGACGACTTTTCAGGCACCCTTCAAACAATCCCGGCATGCATTTTCAGATGTACGAACTTGCAACTTGAACTGTGAGCAAATTGGTACAAATGGTAATGTATGACCATTTTCAAAATTTGTGATAAAAGATAAGAGAAGGACTGCGGTTTTTCTAATGTATACTTATTTGAAAACGTACTGGAAGCAATAAAAACGTTTTCAACGGATTTTCTCAATTATTTATTTATGGACGTTGAACAGTTTGGTTAATTTGTTCTATTTCGTCTGTACAGAGCTTTCGAAGGACGTTTCAGGAATCACTTTGCTTGTTCCAAACACAACCAAAATTTTATTTTCTCCGGATATTCCTTCAATGGTCAGCTTTACTTCTTTATTAGCGCCACAACTGAAAAAAAAACAGAAAAGACAATAATTCAGAACTAAAAACTTGATTCAGTTAAAACAAGACAAGTTGGCTGGCTTAGGTTGGGCTCGAACCAGGACCCACGTGCTTATAAGACAGTCGTGTTAGGGCGCGTTTACGCAGCGACTCGCCTTTTCATTCTCGCAGCTAGAACTCAATCGCGATGGCAAAGGTGACATTGCCATGGTAACAACGCTAGATGGATTAGCTAAATCCGGCATCGTTTGAGTAAATACTTGTAGTCTTATAATCCGTGCCAATAATATAAAGAATTTCTCATGACGAAACAATTTTCCGAAACGCTTCTGAACTCACGTTATTTGCTGTTTTCGTTGCGAGGCGGCAGACATAAAACCGCCGCCATGTTGGAATTTGAGGTAATTTCTAGCTTCTAGCTGCGAGAATGCAAAAGCGAGTGATTGCATAAACCCGGCCTTATCCAGCTGTGCTAATTTTTATTTTTTACTGCTGAAAATCGCAATATCCCATCGAGTAATAGTAATTCAACATTTATGTGAAAACTTGAAATTTGTTTGACGTTTTGTAGAATTTTCAAGTGTTCATGAAGTGTCTGGCGTTAAACAACGTAGGATGTCGCAGCGTCGAACAGCAAAAGCAGAAACATAAATAAAATTTTGTGAGATTTCAGGTAAAGTCGTGTTTTGTGCAGATATGAGTGCAGATATATTACTGTTCAGTTAGCACAGTGAAACGCACAACCTCCTAAATTCCACACTGTTTTATTGTGAAGAGGGTTCTCTGAACTGGATCATATCAGTTTCTACAAATGCAAGGAAGTCGCGCCATTTGTTCGTTTTCCCTTTGTTTTTCAGACCACCTTCCAAACCATGATGTTCTTTATTAAAAAAAATATCAACCTGATATAAGAAAGCCTATATTTATTGTACTTACATGGCGAAATCCTCCAAGCCTGGCTTTATTCCAACTGCACGAATGTTGCAGGATCCACCAGCGAATACAGTATACTTGGCTGTGAATTCTGCTACTAGAGTTGACGACGGCTGTATTTCAAAATGGGGGAGGGGAAATAAACAAATGAAGGTATTAGAATTTAACGAAAAATATTCTAATCGCATTTTTCTAAAAAAAAAAGAAAAGAAACCTCTAAAATATGACGTATTACTAACCATTCGAACAATCCAAATACAGTCTAAAGGTTTGCCCAACATAGATTCAATAGCTTTTTTCGGGATAGTTATTTTTTCTCCATAGTCTACTTCACCTCCAGAAATTTCACCTGAAACGAATAAGCTGAAAATCAATTCAAATTCTTAGACTAACTGATTGTTAACGATGGGTCGAACTTTATTTTTCCCCAATTATAGGGACGATTGCTCAGTGTTAAACCTGTATCTCCATGCTTGTCTGAGTCTAAACCTTGTAACGAAGCCGACAGTCAACATTTAGGACTAGCCTTAATAGAATAAAATTTGTTTGGTCCCTTTAGGCCTTTAATTCCATAAAATTACTGAAACAAAGTCAAAAAACTTCTTTGTAGTTGGGGAGGCGAATGGTTGCATGTGAAAAAACAGTGACTTTGCCCTTTGAAGAACTAGTCTTTACAGCTGATTGTCTGCTTCTTAAGCCTTTACCTTGTTTGTTGTAGTTTAATGATTTATTAATTCACATTTTCCGAAGGCTGTAATTTACGCTAGGCATATAATTCTGCCACTTGGGCGTAATAACAAGCTAAGCTTATTGACCGTCATCTTCAATCATTGTTGTTATTATTATTATTATTATTAACAAAACAATTATTATTATTATTGTATTATGTTGCCATTGTATTATGTTAACATTGCTTTGCACATACAAATTCGTATGAATTTCGTGCCTGTACGGAACATCTTGTACTTGAATAAAGCAGATTATTATTATTAAAAAAAAAAAAAAAAAAAACAAGAACGCAAGCAAAAATGTAAATTATCTGGTTCAAGGATGGCAAAGTCCAGGCAAAACATGATGAAAAGGACCTGAAAAACAAAAATCATCAAAAACGAAGAGGATCTTGAAGCAATTGTTAACTACATGAAAAATAAGGAGAATAACGAAGTGAATATAATAACCACGCCAACAATACAGGAAACAGAGCAACCAAATTCAAGTTTGACAACGAATTAATGTCAGACAGTTACTGTAATGAGATCTGTGAAAACTTAGATGACCTTGAATCCTTCTTGAATAGTGCTCCGACAAACAATTTAAAATGCATCCATACAAATATACGTAGCTGCAGACTTCATTGCGATTGTTGGCTTGCTGAATTTTACACGGCTAATATTAACTGGGACATATAGCCTTTACTAAGGTAAATATCTCTGAAGATGAATGTCATCTATACAAAATCGATGGCTACACACAATTTGCAAACTGCAGAGAAATATTAGAGGAGGGGGAATTCTCTTCTTTAATAATGTCGGTGCAATTCGTAATATAACCTGTAAAAAGGGTAAAGTTGATGTTAACGAAGGTATATCAAGTGTTATTGAGTTTCATAACAAGGTTTTTGAGATTTTAACTATTTATAAAAGGCCGTCAGCTAGTAGACAACTCTTTATAACAAAACTAAAAGAATATATTAAAAATATCAAAAAAGATAATAATCTCCTCCTTCTGGGAGACTTTAACTTCAACATTCTACACGGGTAGCAAGATCTTAGTGAAAAATACGGCATTGAGCGATTCGAAAACTGTATGGCTGCAATTGGTTTAACTGGGCATATCAACTCACCTACAAGGGAAGAGGTCAAGGAAAAAAAAAAAGTGGTAAATTCATGTATTGATCTAATTTACAGTAAAATTGACAAATTTTGTTTTAATTCTTTTATTATAAAAATCAAAATTGCTGATCACTACTTCACGGCTATTCAAATTTGGGATGAGCACAACTCTACAAATAAACAAGAATCTGAAAAAGTTTACTACCAAAAGATAAATCATAATGGCATTATTTTACATAAAAAAAACTATAACTGGAAATACCTACAAACAATGACTAATCCAAATGATATTTATAATGAAATTGAAAAAGTTGTAACATACTTCTACAAGATTAATACAATCAGGAAAGCATACATTAAAAAAAAAATAAAAAATGCATATGAGGGTGTTTAAAAAAATCGAAGTACTGATATTTGACCGTCCCGCCCTGCAATTCTGTTCCGCTTTACGTGAAAACATTCTGGAAAAAGTTTCAGCTATATTGAACAATATTTAGGGGTAGCTCATGAGCGATAAAGTTTTTCATATTGACAGCATTAGAATACATAGATTCTTCATTCAGTTTCAATACACTAACTGATAATTTTGAAATTTCTTTTTCAAAATAGCTGTCCCACTTGTAAAAAAGTTCTACGTTAGAGCTTGGTTTACCACTCCCCACACAGTTCTGCACCTGTGTATGATATAGACTTCCTCTAAAAACTTGCGATGTACGAGACTGTAAACTCCTGTTTGTCGAAAGCTACATTCTCTAAATTTTCGCTACATCTCTGATACCCAAGTGAAGAATTGTCAGGACTTGCTTTATTGAACCATGGGAACGATAGGCGAAGCAATCGTCGTTAGCTGGCAAGGAATACTGTGCCGAGAATAGGAAAACAAATTGTTGGAAAGGAAACAGCAAGCTGCAGAGTGCCAAACAGGAGCGACAACATGGCATGGGTTGTATTCTAGTGTGAAGAAGACTCACTCTAGAATACAAGATCGATCAGTCATGAAACCACTGAAGCTTTGCTTAAACTTCAACTTCAACCCCGAAAACCCTGAAACTGACTCCAGAACTGGTGACTCCTTGGACAGAAATAAAATGAGTTACCGAGCAGCTACATTGGTTTTAACAGCCGCGGCAAAGAGTGTGGGTCATAACATTGATGTGTTGAAAGTGCGACCTTCTAACATTTATAGATCGCGGAGGCATATTCGAAAAGAAATTGCTTCAAAGTTGAAGTCAGAATATACTCCTGAAGTCTCACTCGATGGAAAACTACTTCCAGATTTGATGGTAAAGGACCGAATTGATCGCCTTCCTGTCCTTGTTTCGAGTGTTTGAGTCGATCAGTTGTTGGGATCAGTTGCTGTCATAAAGTTACAGGATGATTGGGGAATCGCCAGCCGTGTCAATGCCGTGCTTTGACACAACCTCTACAAACACATGAAGCTTGAATAAGGCATGTGTCTTGCTCCATGGTTGGTGAAAGTGCTGAACAGCCTGACGATTTTCATGCAGCTTAGCACAGTCCAAACTTAGTGCAGCAGAAAGGAAGGGTTTACGCAATGTTTGAGTGTTTGTAATAATGTAGCACACTAGAGGTTGGGTTACCACTTCCCACGCAGTGTCTTCCCCTGTGAATGATCTAGACTTCCTCTCAGGGGCATACTGGGCGAGCGCCATTTAGGCCCGGAAAATGGTTAACGCTGGCTGTCCGCTTGTGGCATTTCATAGAAATCAGTCTTCATGAAAAAATTTCACTAGGACCCCGACAGGCCCTAGGAGCTATCCCAACGGGAAACCTACCGTTTTCTGTTAACTGATGGGTCGAAGTCTGACGTTGGCGTGGCATGTGCTTGTGTGTGTAAGGGAGTAACGGTTGCCCATCGCCTTTCATAAGGCTATTCTGTGTTTTCTGCAGAACTTTTGGCTGTCGGTTTGGCAGTGGAATGGATCCTTGACCTTCAGGGCACGCATTTCATTATCTTTAGTGATTCCTTGAGTGCCCATGAGTCCTTGGCGAATTACAATTCTTGGAACCCCTTGACACAACGTGTCCAAGCTTTGCTTTCCCGCTTGCCTGGCCAGCGGAAAACCGTGCTTTTCTGCTGGATCCCGGGCCATGTTGGGATACGTGGCAATGAGCAAGCTGATTCTGCAGCGAAAGGGGCCCTTTCTGGCCCTCTCGGAAGGGATCTCAGCCTTGTTCCCTCAGTCGCCTTTCCAACTCTGCGTCTAAGGTTAATCGCTTTTTGGCAAACCTTGTGGGTCAGACAGGACGGTAATAAATTACGAGTTATTAAAGGCACTGTCGAGGAATGGCACTCGGCGTGTCGCCGCAGTTGCCGCGAGGAGGTGGTGTTGGCCCGTTTGCGCGTTGGTCACTTCTGACTTACTCATTGTTTCCTTTTGCGGGGGGTTGAACCCTTCTGAATGTTGTTGGTGTCGGAGGCCACTTACGGTCCGGCACTTCCTTGTTGACTGTCGCCATCTTCGTTCGTCGGTGTTCGTCGTCAATTCCGTCTTCCGCATGACATTGCGCGTCAATTGGGCGATAAGTCTGTAGTCCTGTCCGGTGTTTTTGAATTTTTGCAAGAGGTACAGATGTATGACAAGATTTAGATTAGGGGTTTGAATAATATCTCTGTAATGTGTGGTGCAGAGGCAACCCGGACCACTGCACTGTGACTGAGGTTGGCGCTAATGACCAAGCTGTCGACGCGCCAGTAAGCCTCAATCCCCCCCCCTCCGTTTTCCTTATAGCCAGTACGCCCCTGCTTCCTCCAAAAAGTTGCAATGTATGAGACTAAAAAGCTGCATTCTCCAAATTTTCGGCACATATCTGGTACCCGAGTAAGAATTGTCAGGACTTGCTTCCTTTGATTCCTTTGTCTCACTCAAGCGCCGGAAAAAAATAGCAAAGGCCATTGCCGAACGTGGTCATAAAGGTATGGCAGAACCACCAATATCACCAAATAGATGTGATGCTATGCAAGTGATCTGGGAGCGAACTGGGTAGCCGGTTCGAATTCGGGCCATGCCACTCCGACGAAACGTAAGTGCATAAAAGTGGCTTACTGAACTACGTTATTTCTAGTGTATGATTTTCGCTATTGGCTTATTTTCAATTTTCCTTAAGCCTGCAGGAAGGTAAGACATTTATGCCATGTCTGCAGGTCCAGGAAACTTGTAGGCATAGGGGCCAGCGCGGCGTCCAAATCTATTAAACCAAAAAGGGCATAAACGGCGGATAAAATGAAAAAAGCAAAGGTAATAAGCGCTCTCGGAAAAACGCAATACAATAGAGGAATCAGAAAATGCTGATTCGGACGTCACATGCGGTGAGGAGAGCAGCCCTGAATCCAATCCAGGTAGTGAAATTAACTCATTGACTTCGAGTGTTCACAACAGCAAATGGATCTTGCACTGTGACCTCAATGGTTGGTCATAAATTACCATTGAAGTGGATTCCAACACAGATTCTGCTTTATTACCTGCCAGTTGGTACCCCTACATATTTTTCAAGCGTAAAACTTAACCCCACAAACATGATTTTAAAATCATGGGTAGGTGATGCGTCATGATGTATCTGGTTAGACCATTTGGTACAGTAAAACTAAATGTTTCTTTAAATAATCAAACTAGGAAGTTAACTGCTGTAATTTATCCTGGGGAGCAGTCAGCCCTCCTTGGGATATACTCGATAGGGAAGTTTAATATGAGCGTGAACCAGTTCTAATGTTGACGTTGATAATCTTGAAGCTACTACCCAAGATGCTACTTTCTTTCTGATGATGATGTCTTTGCCAGCTTTCCTGACTTATTTTCACCTGGTGTTGGCTCCTTCAAGGATTTTAAAGCCAGAATCAGACTTAAAGCTGACATTGTACCTAAATATGCTAACCCCGACTTGTGCCCCCAACTGTTAGAGCAAAGGTCGAAGCTGAAAGCAACCGACTAGTTCAGAAGGGGATTCTAAAACCCGTGGATTGCTGTGAGTGGGCAACTCGCAGTACTTTTCTTTAAACCTAACGGTGATGTTCCGATTGTGGTTGATTATTCTGTCACAGTAAATCTGCAGTTTGAAATTAAATACCATTCCTTGCCTAGTATGAAAGACCTGTGCACCCAGCTAGATGGGCGTGTTACCTGTTTATGCCTATTTCAATGACAATGGGTGGGATCCTTTAGCCTTGGCTAATGCTCCACGCATTTTCCAAAAGCATATCAAAATGATGCTTACGGCTATTGCTCAAACTAAAGCTTTCAGTGAGGATATCCTAGCTGCTAGAAAAAGCAAAGAGCACAATGTCACCCTCCTTAAAGTGTGCTCTGCACTCCATGAGAGTAGTATATAAGTAAATGAGGCTAAATGTAAGCTCATTTAAGGTAAAATAAAGTATCTATGTTTTCAGTTTCACAAAAATGGAGTCTCTAATCAGCCTGAGTGCTTGACTCTATCAGGTTATCACTTGAGCCTACTAACATTACTGAGCCAAATCCTATCTTGGGCTCATGAATCAATACGGAAAATTCGCACCTCATTTGGCCTCCATGTTGGCTTCACTTAAACTCAATAAATGAATAAAGATTATCACCTAAATCCACCTGGAGTGGAGTGTTGAGAGCTCTAATGCAATACAAAATGCAAAGGAGGCTTTCGTTAAATAACAAGTCTTAGCACCCTATGATCCAGTTTACCTATTAAACTCGTGTGTGACGCAAGTCCCATAGGTGTCATTGTCGCACTGGGTCATGTTATGCCTTCAGGTGAGGATAGGCCAACAGCTTTTGTCATACTTCCCTTTGAGCAAAGCCGAGTTTGGTTCAGTGCAATTCAACCGTGAGACATTATCTATTGTTTTTGGAGTAATGAGATTCCACCAGCTCTTTTTTGGACGGAGGTTCACGCTACAAACAGATCAGAAAGCTTTACTACAGGTAGTTACGAGCAAAGTTGGGGTTTGTATCTAAATGGATATGACTTACAGCGTAGACTCAGTAATGAACATTTAACGGCAGGTTTCTTATTCAGAATGCCTATTCCTTATGAAGCTCACTCCAAGCAACCACCAGGTTGGAGAGCGATGAACCTAGAAACAACGGCCATCGGCATGCAGTAGGCTCCATATAGATTTTTGTGGGCCACTTGCACGGAAAATGTTTTTTTGTCATGATTGATGCCCATAATAAGTTTCCATTCGCTTACATAATGAAAACAACAACTAGTGCTACAGTTATCAACAAAATGGAAGATTATTTGCTACTGTTTCTTATGCCGAACCGTCGTTTCTGACCCTGGTCCACAATTCACTGCCACAGAAGTCGAATCATTTCTAAAAATGAATGACATCCGTGATGTAAAAATATTGCCCGACAGTTCGTGCCAAAATAGCAGTGAGGAAAACACCGTCCGTGATTTGAAACGTACTATTAAAGTCAGTGTCTCTCCAGAACAAAATGTAGAAAACGCATTAACTAATTACTTAATGCAGGTTCCAAATTACCCCACTGTATAGCGCAACAAACCCCGTACATGCTTTTCCTCAAACAAAATGTGCATACAAGGATATCGTTAATATTCCGGAATACAAAATCAAAGGTAGAAGAAGCTCAGACTAGACAACTAAAATCCACCCAAAACCAAAACTGGTAGAAAAACCCGCCAAGTTTCCAAAAACGATCGGCCATTGAAGGTAGTGATATCATTCAACCAGGGAAAGGCCGCCAAGGTCAATCCTATTAGCCAAATTAATCGCACTGACTAATAGTTCGAAAGTTAAATAAAAACTTGAAGATTGTTACTCCCTGTAGCAATCTTCAAGTTTTCATTTAAGGTCCAAAGTATTATTGAGTGCGATTAACTTGGCTAATAGGATTGACCTTGGCGGCCTTTCCCTGGTTGAATGATATCACTACCTTCAAAGGCCCATCGTTTTTGGAAACTTGGGGGGATTTTCTACCAGTTTTGGTTTTGAGTGGATATCACAACTTTCATAGGACCGTGAATGTATATAAGGTTACACCGTCTTATCTTCATGTGTACCTATTTTATAGAGGAATTTCATTTCTATAAATTTTCACATTTATAATCTTCAATCCCATTTTTGCACACACTAGCTAACAATCGCTGATTTCGTTCGCTTCGCTCACTCAATCAGCGTATCCCCTTCAGTTGTTTTGTTTTGTTTCCCTGCATCTTCCCCTAAATTTTTCCCGATTTCGTTGACATTTAGTCATGAAAAAACCCCCGATGGTCGCTGTTACTAAAACAGATGGCGAAGCATTTTATTTTTGAATTATTAACAAACACCCCGTTAGCTCATCGATGCTCGTATTGTTGCATAACCACCATGTAACGTGTATCCCTTTATTCTTACGCAATCCACGGAAACGTTAGTGTATCTTTATTTTGTTCTACGTTACAGTTCAGTTTTTTGTTTGTCCAGGCTTTTACAATTAATCTAAGGACCAGTGTTGACTGTTCAAGCTATTGTTGCTTGAAATCTTTGGTTGCAACTTGGAAAAGAAACGAAATTTAATTTCCCTGGTGGAGAATTTCAAAACCCTCCCACGCATTTGTCCTGACCCTACAACCCCCAAACCAACAAAAGGACCATCCTCAGATCACCATGCATCCGTGTGCAAAAGTTCAGATATGTAGGCCTTCTCAATTTTGTGCTAGGCACGAGCAAAAAGTCTATGGGATTTAACATGGGAAAAATCTTATTAGCTAGTCAGCTAGCTAGACAGTAACATAAAAACAACGTTATTGACACATCTTTTTCTCTATGATTGGTAGACACTCATCTTTAAATTTTAGTTTTTCTTACTCTCTAACCCTTCCCCTTACATTTTCCGCAATTTGAAACATTTCTGTCGCATTGGGATTTATCCTCAACATGCCAAAATATGCTTTCAGTTGCTTTCAGTTAACAGACACATGTCAGCTAGTGAGCTGACTTTTTATCATTAACAATCAATTTTTTACAATCAGATATCTACTATGGGATGATCTACTGTTACTTTGCGGCGACACACTAGCGTGTGTCTAAACCTACAAGTCATAGGTCAGAACTAACCTTCAGTGTTGGTGATCAAGTCTACTGCACTGATGCAACACCGAACGCTGAATTTGGGTCGGTGGCGAGAAAATTATATTCAAAGATAACGATTTGCAACTTCAAATAAAAAAAATGAGGCCCAATCTGGTTGATACACTGACGGGCAATACCAAAACGTCACGAAAAAAGACGTACAACAACCAAACGCAACGAATTGGCAACAAAATCAACTTTGGGAGATGCCAGCAGGGCGCAGCACTTAATGGGGAGGAAACGGGAAAAATCAGTTGACACAATATGTAAACGTTTTTGTTTTGTCCCGAATTGAAGCAATTATTATTGTGCCACTGATGCATAATAATAGTAAAACCCTACAAAAGGCTCCAGGCAAAAGCACCAAGAGAGAAATATCTGCATATGACGATTTTTATCCCATTACGAATAATAATAATAATAATAATAAGTTTATTTCATATAATTACAGTATTACTGTAACCCTCGAAGCCTTAATTAAAAAGCTTGTGTGAGTTTCGTAAATCATCATTCTTAACAACCATAAAATTATCATTATCACAACAACGACTGCACATGTATTCATAACAATTCACATTCATTTTTACTCTAATAATTCAATAATCTTTCTTCTTAATATATATGTATGCTAATTTCTATTTTTCAGTATATAAGTTTGTATTTTTTTTTTAATTCACCCTTATTCATACACTTCATCATTTCCTTTGGTACTCCATTAAACAAGTCTGGTATAAAGTAATCCCTTTTTCTTTTTTCATAATTATTTTTACACATTGGCAATTTATAACTGTTTTTTCCTGCTCTGGATTCACTTTTATAACTTATTAGAACTTTGTGTTTATTATTAAGAAAATACTTTGTCAAAATAAAAAATCTTTTTAGATCTTTTATCTTCATAACTTTATTTTCCTTAAAGAGAGTTTCTGTTTTTTTTTTCAAATTTGTTTCTCCAAACAGAATCTTTATTAGCTTATTCTGTGTTTTTTGTAATCTTTGAATTAAGTAATCTGTTGTTTGTCCATATATTTCAATTCCATATCTGATAATACTAGCTATCCAAGCATCATAAATAATATTTTTTTGTTTCTTATTTAAGATTTCTCTCAGTTTGTATAATCTTGGAGTTAATTTTCTAAGTTTTTTTATCAACTCTTTTATATGCTTTTTAAACGACCAGTTTACATTAATTTCTACTCCCAAATATTTCATCGTTTGTTGTTTTTCTAGTTTAACACACCTATCACTACAAGTATAATTGTTTCCATCAGAATATAAGTTTTTGCAGTTTCCATAATGTTTAATAATCCATTTACTATTTTTAATTTTCATTTTTGGTACTGTAATGTCCATTTGCAAGGTTTTCTCTTTACTAATAAATAATTCATTCTCGATATAATAATAATTAATTAAATTAAAATCATGCTGTAAATTATTCATCATTTCTTCATAATTTTTATTTATTGATATTAAAGCTGTATCGTCAGCAAACATGAAAGTTTTTGTATTTTCCAAGTTTTCAACAATGTCATTTGTAAAAATTAAGTATAGAAGAGGTCCCAGTACAGAACCTTGTGGTACACCGTATTTAATTGTAGTCGGAAGACTATTTTGTCCCTTCACTTGCACTATTGTTTTTCTGTCCTGCAAATAGCTTTTTATAATATTATGTATTTTTCCTCTTAAACCTAGGTTGTAACATTTTTGTAATAGTATGTTCATATCAAACGTATCAAAAGCTTTTTTTAAATCAATTAGAATAATACCTATATATTTTCCTTCGTTAAGTCCTGTCGTTATTACGTCGTTCATTTCAGATAACAGATCAGTAGTACCCATATTTTTTCTATAACCAAACTGTGATGTTGTTAGACTTTTACATTTTTCAAAAAAACCACATATTTTATTAACAAAAAATTTTTCTAGTATTTTATCAATTATAGATAGTAGTGCTATAGGTCTGTAGTTATTTAAGTCTTGTCTATTTCCTTTTTTAAAAACCGGCCTAATAATTTGAATTTTTAGCTGTTCCGGCCAAACTTCACATTCGATCATTGCATTTAATAATTTACAAATAGCTTTAGCTGTATTTTCTTTGGTTTTTTTTATATGATCCGTTTGTAATTTGTCTAATCCTGTTGCCTTTGTATTGTTTAATTCCATTATAATATTTACTATTTCCATATCAGTCGCATTTTCTAAATACATTGTCTGTTTTACAGATTTTTTATTTTTAGCTCTATTGCCTGTTGTCTTTTTTGAATAATCGCCTTGTTTATAAACTTCATGCTCAATTTTATCAGTTAACTTAAATTCAGTTATTTGGTTTGAGAAATTAATATTAAATTCATTAATAGTTTTTTCTAAACTTTTATCAGTAAATGTTTTTAAAATATCATCATCAATTTGTTTTTTATTTTCCTTTCCAGTTAGTTCATTTACAACATCCCATATTGTGTTTTTAGTTTTTTGCAAGTTCTTTAACTTCTTCTCAAAATACTGTTTCTTACATTCTTTTAATTTTTTATTAATTTCATTTTTTCTTTTCTATAATTTTCCCAAAGTTCAACATTACCATTTTCTCCTTTCTTTAATTCTTTCCACATTTTGTTTTTTTTTTTTTCAATTTTCATAATTAGATCATCTGTAATCCATTCTTTTCTTTTTTGTTTTTTATATTTTTTAGTTAATGTAGCCCTTGTTTGTTTAATGGTATTTTCTGTGTAAATTTTATGAAAAGTGTTTATAATTTCATTATATATCTTTTCAGGTTCTTCTATCCCATCCAAAACCTTCCAATTTATCATATTTAGTTCCTTTACAATTTGTTCATTATTAATTCTTAAACAAGATTCTTTATTAGTATTAAAGCCGTCATTTTTCTTTTGTATATTTTGAGTATTTGTCCAAATCCAGCACATAGTTAGGTAATGATCAGATAGTTTTTCTGTTAATACACATCCTCTAGATTCACCAAATTGCCTTTTTATATACAAATGATCAATACATGATTTTTGAAAATAGGGTTTACCATCTTTTAAAATTATCTCCTCTCTAGTAGGTGAGTTTACTTTACAAGTTAATCCACATTCAGCCAACATATTTTCATAATAATCAATTGACAATTGATCATAACACTCCTCAAAATTCTCTTGCGTGTCTAGAATGTCAATATTTATATCACCAACAATTATCTGGTGTACGCTTTTCTTTCTATTTTTCTGTAATATTGATTTCAACATCTGAGCAAAAATTTTCTTATTTGAAGTTGGTTTTCTGTAAATTACTACAATTTGCATTTCATAAAATTTTTTCATTTTATCACACATTTCAATTTCTAAAATGCAATTCTCGTCTTGGTCAATAATATTATACACTTTATCAAAATTTGTTTTCAAGAATACAATCAATCCGCCACCTCTTGTTGTATTTTCTCTTGTAATAGCCATTTTTTCATATCCCTTAATATTGTAATACTCAACTTCATCCTTCTTTATATTTATTTCTGTTAAAATAATGACATCCCAATCAACCTCTGAGTTTAGATACCAATGTAAAAAATTATCCCAATTTTTCCTTAAGGATCTTATGTTTCCATGTACTAATTTCAAATTCTCAAAATTTTTTACATCATCTTCAATTTGCATACTTGCTTCTTCCTTTTTACCAAAAACATAATTTATGAACTCGAAACAACCACGTTTTCAACTAGATCATCTTCATCACTTACTATTTTCACTTCCCTTACATCAGAGTTTTTCCTCATCATGATCTTTCCGTTTTTAAACCACACATACTTATAATCATTTTGTGCTGCAAAATTTTTTGTTTTCCAGAAGAGCATTTTTGTGTGCGGAGTCATATTTTCATTTAAGTAAATTCTTTTTCTATTTCCATTTCTATACATATTGTCATTGGTTACTATTCTTCTTTTTTGCTCCAACCACCTATTTCGACTTTCTCTGTGTTTGAATTGAATAATTAGTGTGCTTGGTTTTTCTTTGTTTTTGTTTGGTATTCTGTGAGCCACTTCTATCTCATCATGACTGAAAGGAATGTGAAAGTTTCTCGCCAAATTTTCTATTACCTGCTCTATTTTTTCATTTTCAAGCCAGTCTAGCTGGCAGATTTCCAAATTTCTATTTCTGTCGTATTGTTCTCGTTCTGTTGTACTTCTTTGCATTTCACTTACTTTTTTTTCTATCACCTTGTAGTTCACTTCTTTATTTTCTATTTCTTGCATTCTTGTTTCTAGTTCACATATTCTGTTTTTCAGTTCTAAGTTTTCACTCTTTAGGTCTTTATGTCCTTCACTTAAGTATTCTATTGTTGTTTTGATCTCTTCAATTGTTTTCTTGAATTCTGTTATCTGTGCACTTTGCTTGTCAGTTTTCATAATGAGAAGATCCTATAATAATAATAGTAATAATAATAATAGTAATAATAATAATAATAATAAAAATAATAATAATAATAATATTTTATTGCTTGAACGTGCTCGAAGTTCCAAGGAACTTGTGTGAGCAGCAAGAAACAACACTTACAATTTAACACAATAAATAACACAAAATATATACACTAAATTTACATTTTAAAGTATTTGTCGATGAAATACATCAATAAATGCACATTAATAATAATAAAAAGAAAAAATCTCTTATATGTTTAATTATTTGTGTTAATTCTTATTATTACGAATGAAATAATAATAATAATATTAATAAAATTTATTCTCAATATAAGAGAAAGGCGCTGTAATGTACCTCTTACGTACCTCCCAGGAAAGAAGGTAAACAATTTTTTTTTTCAAAATGAAGAAATTGTCTTAAAAATTAGACTTTAGATCCTTAGAGAAGCAATAATAAAAAGCACTAGCTCCAAGCTACAGGGTGTTTAAAAAAACGCTACACGTCGATGTCGAATTTTTCTAAGTCGAACAACCATTCCCCGTCGCTATAACCCTTATCCATGACCTCAGAAAAGAAATCATGAAAATTATTCCTGACCTCAGGAAAGAAAGCTGTTATTTGCTTTTCAAATAAGAACGCAAAAGGTAACAAAAGCATGTGACAACCGAGGGGGGGGGGGG
>JAHWFP010207107.1:1572-19291 GCA_023313725.1 Lithobius niger | reverse complement strand
GTGTAACCTTTCGACGCTACGGAATGATGAAATACAATACGGACACATGTATTTGTTATTGTCAGAACGTGCCAGACGATTAAAGTCCTTGACGTAACAATAGTGCTGCCCCTGGACTAAAAGTAGCTTCACCTCGGTACAATCCGTTCGTTTGCTGATATGAATGGGAAAAATGTTTTTGTCCTCATAACCGTACAGGCAAATTGAGAGATTGTTTTGAGCTTCAAACCTCGGTATTTGGTCCACTGGTGTCGGGAAACTGATTCCATTTAAATTAAGCGTACCTTCGTGCCGAGCATAATGTTCGACTCTGCTATGATTATGACGAGCGGGGTGAAGCGCAGCCAAAACACTGTATAAAAAGCATTTGCTATCGAAACACTTTACGTTAATTACGGCCTTCTTGTTCTTCAGGTAATCGTCCAATAAGACAACGCCGCACCCCCCTGCGTGGGGTGTGTACTTGCCTACATGGACGTCGCACCGTATAATTTTAGATACAACCCAGCCAGAACCGTGTCGATAAAAAATGTCTAGTTGGTGTAGTATTTTTGAAATGGCCAATTCGAGTTGAGTTTGTATGTCCTCGGGTTTCAGAACAATTAACGCCGTGCTGCAAAGGTAGATAGACATGGTCGTTAATTCTTCTTCCAATCCTGGCTTTTCCAACAGTAGAGTCAAACATAGTATGAATTTAAATTGCATATGCCTTCCTTGTAATACGGCAAACAACTGCTCCAAGTAAAATCGGAACGAATGAAAATAGGCCTCAACGTCCAGGGATGATGTAGACTCTTTATAAACATATCGCTGGAAAAAGTTTCTGAAGGCTGATGCTCGAACGTGTAAAGGACCTACACTGTCCTGTGGAACGGAAGAATGACGGTGAGCATTGTGCTGTACAAAATCGTCTTCAGTTTCAAAGGTTAAACGACAGGTAGCGCAGGTGATAAGGTGGCGCCGTCTATGCCTCCGAAGGGCGATGCTGGACGTAAAGCAACTTCCGCAAGTATCACAAACGTGATTCCTAGACGAATGCACTCGTGCACGATGGTTAGACAGACCTCTCGTTGTTGTATACGTCTTATCGCACTCATCGCACCTGTGAACCATTTTAGATTACCTGCGAGAGAAAAGTAGTAAGCATAAAAACACAAGGTCGGAAGATGAACAACGTCAACATCCCGACACTTATATAGCCAGCAGAACAGACAAAAACAAAACAAAAAGGAAAGAGGGGTGACCTGATGTTTGCGTCCTAAAAACGGAAATAAAATAAACACAAGTCATGTAGACATTTAACACAATGTTTTATTACAGGTCCTTTACAAAGTTGTATACATACTGATCTGGGGTTTTAACGGCTTTAAGAGCCTTGACAATAGTATCGGGTGAATATCCGTTACATCTCATCAATATGTAATAAATACAGTAATGTCCACAGACGCTCGTGTTGTATTCTTGAAACTGAGTTACATTACGCCACCATTTAGTAGAACTATTAGTATTTCAATAATCTATGATAGAATACGACAACAGTGGCAAGCCGTAGGGATCAAAATATTCTGTAGGTCCCAAGGCTACCCAGTGGCTTCCGGGTTGGTCGCAAGTGTCCAGGTTTACGACGTACCAACCACGTAAATTTGGCACGTGATTTGATGGAAAGGTTCCTAGGAACGTAGCGCACCTAGGTCTCAAAATGGCGTTGATTTCTGAGGTGTTCATTCCGTTGACAGCACGTTTCTTCTTTCGTCAATCTCGAGAATAGCTTCGTGTTCTCCCAGGGTTAGCACGGTAACGTTTTGGGGTAAAATACTTGCAAATGCCAGTTCTATTCTCACTATACCATTCTTCACTAAAGACACGTGAGAAGGATCGTTGGCGTTTCTGTCGTCAGTTAGGTCGTAGCAGAAGAAACAATGTCCATTCTTGTAGTCGGAGTACGATATAGCGTTTTCCACATTGTCAAAGGCTGTACCTAAGCCTTGGAACATCGACATGTAAGAGTTCACGTAACAATCGTTATTAAAGTTCATTGTTAGCGGCTTGCCGTTATAAATCTCCCCATCGACGGAAAGGGTTATAGAACTGAGGTCAAAGTTGTCAAAGTAAAACGGGTCGTTCACGTAAATGCCATTGTACGCTGCGTGGCGCGTCATGCAAACAATCACTCTAGAGGGAACGTTTCCATTAAAAGGGTTATCGATCTGTCCGCTCTTGACTCCCTGTATCAAGGTATGGGTTCGAAGTTCGGTCTTCCTGTAAGGATACTTGGCCGGTCCACTACTCAAAACTTTAGCATGAGCAATTAAAATGTTCGGAGAAGGAGTCACCTTTCGTACGTACAACGACGCGTCTTCGAAGGTAACAATGGGGTTGATGTTGGCCGTAGCACCGGCGGCGGTCAGAAACAGATAGAAATTAGGTTTCTGAGGAACGAACCTAAACTTGATCTCCGTATTGTTCAAAATCAGCCTAGGCTGCATACAAATGTCGTTGTGTATTCTTCCCAGTAATTCTACGCTGGCGCTCTCACCTATACGTCCCTTCCTCTCGGCGGAGCTTCCCCATCCCGAAACGTGCAGTTGCGTCTTTTTGACCTCCGAAGAGTAACTGAGATGGGTCTGTATGTAAGCTTTGAAGCCGTAATTATCGTTGGTGGTTCCGGCTAACTTCCCGTTTAAAAAGACGTCTACTTGAGAGAACAAAGCCTGGAGTAACAAGTTTGAACAACCTATATTAGGTGTCTGCGCACCCGTCAGGCTTTCACCATTACCTTGAAGCACTTTCAACTTGATATAAATTAAAGATTGAGAGAGGTCCACGTAAGAGTCGCTTCCAGCAATTGTAAAGTCCATCACCTGGTTGGCAGACACTGGTGCCAGGGGTCTGTACTGTTCATATTTAGTTTTCTGTATACTAAGCTGAGTGGGCTGTACAGAAAATATATCTAATGGGCTAAGAAGACACTCGCAGGAAAAAGGGCTTAGGATACTCATAGCTGCGGCTCGTGAATGGCTACTGACCGAAAGGAACCCCAAGTTTATATAGAGGTGACTCTAATCTAAAACGGTCTTGATATTTTTCTTCTTCTTCTTCTTGTTGGGCGTTTTACTGCTCAAACGTTTACGTTTAATCCCAGAGCCGCACTGTCCTACGCAGCGCCCTCCTCCTCTCCCACCCTGCAATTTTTGTCCTAAATCAGACATCATACCGCTAGCAGTTTCCTTTAGCCTTTGTTTCGCCGAATCTTTGAGGTTCATACCACCTAGTACGTCACCCCCTATACCAACGCCCGTACTGAGTGCTTTTCTCCCAAAATAGCTACCTATACTTTTTAGGAAAGGTATGGCTACGCGTCCCAGGGACGAGAACAGGCTGCCCCATCCGTGACCTTTTTGGTGGACCTGTCCCGAGAAGACAGGAATGCCACCACCAGCCTGGGCTCGGTAAAAATCCGTATACGGGCAGGAATGCCACATGATGACGTAATGATGACGTACCACGTTAGGCTCGCCCCTTTATAGGTCTCAGATGTAAACTGACAACCACTCTACCCATAGAGCCGAAAGGAAGGGGGGAACCGCTGTCGGTTCTAATATCTATACTAATGTTACGCAATGTTGTGCCTAACAAAGGATAATAATGCAGTCTGTAAAATACGGCGTTTGTGTCCTCCCCTTTAGAGCCCTCGACGCTGACAATTCTCAATAAAGGTGCTTTAACGTCACCCACGAACTGAGGCGTAATAATGTCCGTGTAAACCCATAAGGAGCGGGTAGGCCTACTCTCAAACTCGCGCACGTTACCGCTAGTCTCTAAAACGGTAGGAATGCCTTCAAATATCTCTGGTTTAAACCCGAATTTATCGGCTAAACTAGGTGACAAAATCAGGTAAATATTACCTCCGGGTAATTTAGACACTAAGTGCTTAACGCGATACGTTTTGTAACGAGTATCGAAATGTAGGCTAGGGGTGACTGGTCCGTAGGCCTCGTCTACGAAAAGCCCCAAATTGAGTTTAATCTTTCTAATTTCGGCGTTAATATCGTCAACCAGATCAATCAACGTACCGTAATGAGTCCCAGGTACTATACAACTCAACTCAACAGGAATCCCGTTCACGTCTTGGTTTATTAATTTGGCAGAGTCGTCAACGGTTAGTATAAAACTGTTGTAAGTAACGTTAAAATTGTTTGGGAAGGTCATATGACTCAAGGCCACTTCGTATTGACCATCTAGGTGAATAGGTTCAGCTAATTGAACGGTATACTTTTGTAAAGTATTATTAGGATACAAACTCATAGACGCGTTCGAAGGCAGGCACAGATAGAATCCAGTATCAGACATCTTCTTAATTTAAATGTCAGCTATATCACTAGTCCAAGAGTTAAAGTCGTTAGAGTAACCTAACCATTTCACGAAATATTCTGTGCGCCCACCTCGTTTCCTAGTCTTAAGGACGCGTTCAACCTTATATACCTCGGGTTCTCTAACCGACTGAAGCTCTTCTTTGTACCAAGTGCCTAAAATAGGGTTATTGTTGTAATCCCTAACGACGTACGTGGGGATCTCGCCTTTACGGTTTTTACTTTTAATGTAAACGATTTCTTCGGACCAATTCGGGGTATAGCCCTTACCAAACACCCTACTACGTAACCCCATCCTAACGGGGTCTCCCACCCTGTAGCCACCACCGTACAAATTGACAAACACCTCTCCTTTATTGCTCTCGTTTACATCTACGGGCGCCATCTTTATGGACCTGTGATAAGATCGATTATAGGCACTTACTATATCTTGTAAAGAGTCCAGGTAACGTTTAGTGTTGTTTACATGCAGAAAACGGCTTATTCGCCCCCGTACCGTTCTGATGACACGTTCGGCTATTGTACATTTTAAGTCTTTGTTTTGAGTGACGTAGTGGTGCACGTTGTACCTTTTAAATACGTCACTTACGCGTCTACCCAGGAATTCACCTCCTTTGTCGCTCCATGCGGCCGAGGGTACACGCCCCCTGTTAAATAAATCGGTTAAAGCTCTACCGACGGTCCCTGCGTCTTTATTTTTCAGCGGCGTAACAAACAACTCTTTGGTGAATATGTCTATCACAATCAATAAAAAATTTACATTATCATTTTCACGAGCAGAGTTACTGACATCCGCGAGATCCATACCCCATATTTTATCAGGACCACCCACCCTAACCCTGTTACGTTCGAATTTACGTTTAATAGGTCTAAATAGGGTGTAACTAGATTCTCCTTTCAGCCAGTTTTTGATAGCTCGCAACGTGATCCTGTGCCCTTTTGCCCTGACCGATCTGTACAGTCGGCTGACCCCTCCCAAACTCCCTTCGTCGCTCGGGTCGTAGTAAACGGACTTCAGAATCCTATCAGTGGTAGTCATTACTCCAATCTAAAGTTTCATCATCTTCTTTTCTTTTTTTATCCATAGAAGGCAGGTCTTCGTCAAAATCGATTAAAGGTAGATCGTCCACCGCCGACGTTCCCGGCGCTTGCCTGACATCCCACACGCCGGAAGGAGTGGATCTAAATGGGGAGGGCTTATATACGTCGGAACGACGCAAATAGGTTTTGTAAGGTACATATTCCTTTATAAATCGCCATCCGGGAATAGAATGAGCCTTTTTTCTTACAGCTTTGTTATTTGTGATTGCACCGTGAAGCAAATCTACGACATTCGATCCCTTTATCACTTTACCCTCGTGCACCAACTGTCCGAACGGGTCGTAATCGATGTTGCCGCTGTTTAACATGCGTTCGACCCTCCCCCTGTAAACTTTAGGTAACGCTTTCAAGTTTGCCCGTAATTCGTCGGCAGCTCCGGCCGGGGAAACAGCAAGCCCAACGGCCGCCCGTGCGGCCGATCCCTGCGGCAAAGCCGCAGCCGGCGCCTGGGGCGCTGGGCTACTGGGGGTAGCAAACGTTACTTTCAACGCGTCGTCTTCGTACTTTTTGTCGACGTCCAAATATCTTTGAAGGGCTTGTGTATACAGCTTGGATTTGTCGTATTCCGAGAGGAACTGGTCCCCTAGGATACTCTTCATGGTATCGTCCAGTTTATTTAGGGGTTGGGTAAACGCGGACCTGGGATGTGGGACGGACCTGTCGTCCCTGGTTGGCGCTACGTCTAAAGGCATTAGTTGCATTCGTTTATACATCTCTATTTGGCTATTAGTCCACCCAGTAGGCCTAAAACGGGTCCCAATAGGGCACCTAAAAAACCTCCCGTTTGATTCTTGGACAGGTGTTTATGTTTGTCCTTGTTTGAGCAGCTTTTGGATGCTAGTTTCAGAAGTACCTTCTTATATTTTTTTAGTGTCTTTCTTTGAATGGGCGTTAAAGGTACACGGCCGTTTAATAAATTTAATGATGCTAAGCACAACACTTCTCTTATTTCGGGGCACTGTAACAAAATCGTCTTCACGCGTTTGGAGGGTTTTTTTTAATTTAACACTTCTAGCAAAGGAACAAAGTCTAATATTTTACTAGCCTTCATTTTGGTTGGTACACCATTATAGGTAGCTTAAAAATATTAGAACGAAACCTTATCGCTTCCGGCGTTAGAGGATGAATATCTATTAGGAGAAAGTCACCCAATTCCTTGGTCGCTTCTTTGTAAACAGGTAACAGGAAATCTTTAGACACTCCCAATTGGTTGGCTAAAACTTTCAACTGCCCAATATCACGACTCGATTTAAACAACAGAAACGAATGCGTATTTAGCGAGACAGTACGTAAAGTCTTTGAAAATAAGTTATGTACGACGATAATCACGGTAATGCTTCTGTGATGACTACCCCTCAAAACCACGTCGTGAAGTAAATCGGTGGGTAATGAATATACGAGGTCGTCAAGAATTAAAACTGCGTCACGCGGTATACTGTCGTAAATGTCTCTGTTAAAAGTGGAGTGAAATTGTACGGGTATTGGACTGGCCTCTCGTAAAGTATCGAAAAGAAACTGATCCTCTCCGTAACAATAGCAAACGGATTTTGGAGGTGGATTAAAAACGTCTTGAGATTTCAAAATTAAGTTTACGATAGCAGTGCTCTTCCCACTAAATGAAGGCCCAACGCAGAAAAGGTTGCTGGGATGATGAAGCCGAGCATCCATGAATGAATGAATGAGCTAAAGCCCCGTACGCCTCTTTTATACCACTCCTGACAAAACCTATTTTTTTTTTAATAGAATAAAGGAAGCATTCGTCATCCCAACATCCTTTACGCGATACTTGTACACTATATGTATGTATTGTGACTTATCTAAAGGAACTTAATACGATAATAAACACACAAACCAAGATCTTCACTTCATATTGTTTAATGTTATTTTTTTTGCTACAGTATTACATGACTCAAACTGTATGATTGTTAAAGTACGGTGAATTAATCACGCGAGCGGCAATATAAGGATAATATTGCGCGTGTCTTAGAATAAATGGATCGTCCAGACTATACACCCTGTCCTTGTGCTTCTCTAACCACGAAGGTAACAATAATTCAAACGGTAACATGGACTCGTCTTCCTCAAACAGCTTCACGCAGGGTAAACTGTCACTTTTGAATAGGTCATCAAGCAGTTTTTTCTGGCCGTTTTAGTCCTTAATGGGGTAACTCCGAATAGTGCAGTGGCCGAGATTGTTCCTAGTATCCCCACGACGACGTCTTGATTCACGGGCACATGAAACCTCAGGTAAAAATTAATTGTTCCATTTCCAAAATTACCAATGCTGTAACTTTTCAACTGGAACTCCGAGGTCAAGGCGTCTACAATAGTGAAACATAGGGATTTGTCCGTAGGTGATAAGAGTAGTTGTGCGCTGTATGTTAAATAGCTTCCAAAGGGTGTAGGCTTGCGTCTCTTCGTACCCTTTGACTGAGTAGGACCGTTTTCTGACACGTCCGTCATCGTCACGTCTGAGAAGGAGAATGACGTTCCTTGACACATCATCCGGTTATTATTAAATACTAATATTATTATTATTATTATTGTTAATATCATCATTAGTAGCAATCGCTAGGAAATATCAGTTTACGTGAACGTCATTATTCGTTAGCAGTTGCTACTTCTTCAATGTATTAGGTTAATACACTTGACTATCCTGGCTTAATACGTCGAGCTCATGGGCCCATGTTTCTATTTGTCCGACCGATGCCTTGATCGTTTTGAATTGATCGATCGATAGGTCCATCGTCTGTTTATCCAGGGTTACGATGCTCAAGACCTTCTCATTGTCAACGGTGAAGTACGAAACGCCGAATTTGGGTCTTGTGTATAAAATCTGAGCCGGACGGGTACCGGAAAGGGCTACCATCCACCTCTCAAATAATGGTACCATTTTTGTCCATTCGTCCATGCTAAAACAGACCCCGTGACCCGTAGGTGTAAAGGTTATTGGATTTTCCACATATCTTCTGACGTGGACCCTGGTCACGTCGTTGAATCTACTGCAAGTTAGAAAAATGCAGTTGCCCAAACCAACGGACATTTCGGGTTTAAGAGGGAACTCGGTTTGCAAAGTAGCCATTCTTTTGAAGTTAATAATAACAATAATAATGATGATATATCGTATTAATAATAATAATGACGGTCGGTGTCAGTCGTTCCTGAGAAGTGAAAAGAGAAAAAAAAACTATAAGTGATACTCCAACGCTCCATGTAATAGCATTTGACGACGCTCCTCAATCGTTCCACGAGCATTGTTGAGAGCGCGCACTTCTGACTCGTACAACCTAATGGTTTCTAAAGCGTGATTCGACATTGCTATATACTTGTCGTTATAATTATCAAAATATGAAATAATTAAAGTGGGTCCTACGTATAATAGACGGGGTGTATTGTAATAGAAGTGTACAATCCACTGAGGCAGTTTATGTTCGAAACTGAGCCATTCCTGAATGTTGAACGTAATGCCGTGCGACCTCAACATCCCTTCGTCGTCAGATTTCTGAAATCTGATTTTAATGTACTCATTTACTTTGAATACGTCCACCGTTACATTATTCCCTAGGTCATTCTCCATGGTGATAATAACGTTAATAATAAGAACAATAATAGTATTCAATATTAATAATAACCTGCCTACAAAGAATGGTAAAAAAAAAAACCTAATGTGAAAACGTTACTGCTATGAAACAGCGCAAAGTTACAAAAGTGAATTTAGGTCTGACTTACCAAGAGTGAAGCGTACGAAGCTCGTAGTGCGTTTGAGTACGATTTTTGGATTGGAACTAATCCCTTTTTATAGCAATTTTCTTGGCATCCGTACACCTTTTTTTCTTTTGTAATGCCTTACATACATGACTCAACTGTTTTTTCTGAATACCAGTTTAATTATTGCTTTATTCAGTGGCTTACTGTACGCCTTTGAAGTACATACATGACGCGTCACTTTGGTACGGTACTGTTTACTTGCACTAAAAGAACTGCAACGTTAAGCATTACGTATCAATTTTGACAGGTATCCTTTTCACGGTGATGGATTACCGTCTAGGTAGATTAAACACCTTCCATTGAGACACGACTTTCTCGTGGCTATACCTTAGCCGTGTCATCATTTCAATTGAATACTAGTCTCTAGAAATGAACAGCGTGTTAATGATCGTATAGACTGATTAAACACATTCCATAGAATTGCGACTTTCACGAATACCTCTGGTGTCTACATCATTGACACACGACTTGATGAGTAATCATTTCAATTGAATATCTTTGGAGCGTGGTGATGACATAATCACCGCAATATCGTTTATATACCGTGGTGTCGGTTTTTCGCTTTGCCAACATGACTCGTCCGTGCATCCTAACTGTACGCGAGATTATTAAGAGGGTGACCGTACGTTTGTCTTCCTTTTTTTCTTTCCCATACGCTATTCTATTCATCATTTGATTTGTTCGTGTTTATTTTTTGTTTTAACAAATGGTATTTCTATGTAGGAGGGTGATCTCCGAATATGGATCAATACGGAGCCGGAAATTTATAATTTGAACCGTATAATACGTGTAAGACGTTATTTCGTGTTTTATTCTTTACATTCGCGTCTTTTAGTTTAGTTTAGCTGACTAGTACATTTATTTATTAGGCACCAGTTCACGTAAAAGCTACGTTTATTGAGATGGTACACTTTATGTGTCTCAACGTACGTATTTTAGTTTTTCTTCCTTTATTTTTCATCAGTTACGGAATTAAGATAACGAACTATATTTTGTGTTTCATTCATTTTCAAGTGCAATAAACTGGCACACCAACGGTTCAACCGGGGGAAAGGTGGCTGGTTCGGGGCGGGGTGTGATTTGTGCACTCGTTGCCGACTGATCCCAATCTGCAACGAGGGACATGAGGTTACTTCTTAATGGCGATTTCCTTTTAGCGTTACGTAAACATACTCTGCACCGACTTCCGTCTGAGTTGACACATTCATAAGAGACGTATTCACGAGCGGCTTGTGAGTCTGACCCGTTACTGACCCTTGAATCAGCCTTTCCCACCACTGGCGTCCCTTCTATAGGATCCGTTTGGGTTTTAGATTCATTCAGACTCACTATGTGGCAGCTAACAGTCAGCTTGGTGATCGCGGCGGCCGCTGGTCTCTTCCAGGGCGGAATGGTCTACGTGGTGTGTCGGCGAGCATTGGAGTACGTGGTGGACGGTGGTGGTGTGATGAACAGCGACGACGTCAACGTTAACAACAACAACACCGTTATTATGGACGTCATTCCACCTCCACCACTACCTCCGTCACGTCCAGCCGTTCGGCCGGAGACACCTCCACCGTCTCCGCCGCCGCCGATTCCATTCACGGACAAAGACCTTACGAGCGCTTGGGATCGGATACGGTCCTCGGCCGGTGCTCGTGTACAGAACGTGTCCGTCTCCACAAACGGCTTAGAGTCGGTATGGAATAGGTTTATTTAATGCTACATTATTTTTGTGTTTTACCTACCCCCATCTCTTACGACGGTGAGTAAGTAGGACTTCGCTTTTTTTTTCTGTTTGTTCGTAGTAACCACCACCCGGCCGGCCGATCGCCTCCATGAAAAAAGTGATGCAGTACAAGAAAACCAAAAAAAAAATAAAACCAGGACGAAGAAGATACACACCATAAAACGTACTTGATTACTATTCTCCTTTACTTTTTCCTAGGGAAACCGTAAACGAACGTTGTAATCAACTGCGTTTTATGGGACACAACATACACTAACCGTTTTAACTGAATAAAAATCTATTAGAAAGACTGGGATGGGCACACGTTTGGGCTTTTCTTAATAACGTAGTGTATTCTTATAATACATTACGTTATTAAGATAGGGAATGGTAGTATTAAAACGGTTAGTGTATGTTTCAATACACTTACAGTCAAACCTTAACGTTTTTCACCTTTTCAAAAACCTATTCATTTGCAAACTAATTTAATATTACGTTTCGGCTTAACTTTGCCTTGTGACTGTAACTCCTTTTTTTTTTTCTGAAAATTTCCAGTCACAAGAGTGGTTTTCTCCGGGTTCTCCGGTTTGCCCACTACTCTACATTCCTTTGTTGGTTTAATTTACGTCTGATAGGTCTTTTTCGGCTAACCAACAAAGTGGTCCAACTCACACACAACAACAAAAAAAAAAAAAAAAAAAAACCTTATCTAGCTTTTTGGTTGCTTGAACACCGTATCACGTATGATACAGTTTTTAAGCAACACTGATAGGAACAAAAACCCATAACGCAGAGAGAGAGACTCTGCGCAAATTTTACCTCGTGACGTCATTTGCGATCGTGACGTCACCAGTGGCTCGTCGCTGCCGCTAGTTTGAGTAAATACAGAACAGACGAAAGTAAATATGGACACATCATCTTTATTTCACGATGTTTACAAGCAGCTGGATCAATGCCAGATATAAAGTAAACATAGCTCGTCGCGCTGTTTAACTTACAGACGGAAGTATAGCGACCAAATGGGTGTATAGAATTTCAGCTTGGTACTTTGTCAGGCCAAAGCTACATTTAATGACTTTATCGACGTATTTATTAATCTTCAGGAATGTGTTTGCCTCGTCACATCTTGTTTCCAGAAATATTCCGCTTGACACATGATGCTCTTCTAAACAGCTGGTGTTGTCGTACTGCTGTCGGTTCAGATACGACACAACAGTATCCACAAAGATGGCGTTTTTTTCACAATCTTCTATTGAGTTAGGTCTTCTTTCCTCTTTGTGGTAATCTACTGCATGGTGTATTATGAGTCCAGTATCGATCACGAGTAAACACAGTAGCACAACGTCCAGGCAATGTCTTAGCTCCAGAGCCATCGTGTTGGTACGTGTAAGGTTGGATGGTGTATGTAACGGTCACTTGCTATTCCATCTCTTTTTATCACGGTCGAACCGACTTTGATCGTTGCAACAGGGGTCTCTCCGATCTTCTATACGGTGTGTGAGCATCACAATCACATTCATCACGCCCTCGTGGATACACAATGTCTTTCTCTCTAGTTTCGATAAAATCGTTACCATTTGGGAACAGATTTATGAATACACAGTTTTTCTCCTGCTCTTTGTGTTCGTTCAGTGGGTTTTGACCGACTTGCCAATTAGCAATGCGCAGCTCACAATACACACACATCGCTGTGTCGGATGCCTCATACATACGATCTACTTTGTCCCCACACCTGAAAAATCCAGCCTCTGCCATTTTACGTGGTGCTAATGTGCCCCCATGCTCCCATCTTCCCTGGAACGTACTCTCCCGTCCTGACGGCGTGAACAGGTCAGCATTCATCTCGGTGGTTGTATGGTCCAGCTATACCTGTTTCTCCCCCTTTTATACCTTCTTGTGAGGGAGCTAACGGTGGAATATTCTCCCACCCAATACCTCTCCATCTATTACAGTTTTTTCTTGCACATTCACAATAGGACCTTTGAGGATACACTTTAGAATACTCCCCTTTGTCGTCGTCACTGTTTCCAGTAGGAAATGCACGAACAAATGGACAGTCCGCGCCCCAAGTCTTGTGATCTGACATTGGTTGGCCACTCTGCACAAATTCCCCTAGTTTAAATTGACAATAGGGACACATCACGAGATCATTTACGTTGTATTGTTTATCCATTTCTTCGTCACATCTGTAAAGCCCTGATGCAGCCAGTACCCTTGCTGACAGATTTCTGTCGTGTGTCCACCTATTCTTAAATGTTCTTACACGGCCAGACGGTGTATAAAGACGTTTGTCCATCTCTAATTGTGACTCTTACAGAAATGGACCTTACTACATGTAACACGGCTACCTTATATACACTCCCCAAACGTCAAAGAGATTCGTGACGTCTCTTCCTGTGACGTCACATCTCCCTTTGACGTGGGGAGTGACTCCATCCGCTTTCTGATGTCATTTTCTTTCCCCGCCATCTTTTTTTCACCCTGTGGGCGCCGCCATCTTGGACCGGAATGACGTCATCGTGGCGTCATCATGACGTCACATGACCTGTGACGTCACTTCCGTTTTGGGCCGCAACGCATTATTACTACTGGTATATCCCTTTAAGCTGTATTTTTTCTGGTGGCCGGCTTACAGCTAGCCGAAATTTTTTCCGGCCGGGATTCGGCTTACGAAATATATTCGGCTACGGCGGCTTAGGGGTCTAGCCACCGCCGAAGCTTTGGCCTACCCCAGTGGGGACGTAAGTAGCGGATTTAAATTAAAGTTACACTATCACCGATTGAAATGCGAACGAAAATACCGTGGCGCCATCTAGCGGCAATGATATTGTTAATCTTTATAGATTGCTTCCAGGTGTACGAAGATGAACCAAATTTTCACTGAATAATTAAGGATGTCGTGGCTTGTTTGTTTCTTTAAAAGAAATGCCGTTATGCATTCCTTTGCTTGGTGCAAGTAAGTGCTAGATGGTACTACATAGTGCTAGATGTTGTCAAATTTCGTCTGCTTTCAATGGGTGATAGTACCACTTTAAACCCCAGCACATTCATTAAAAGCTATACACAATTCTGCCAACATACTGTAACTTATTTCTGTAATGAACGTTGAAAATGAAATCAACAGCGCGGTGGCACAGCTTCAGACGCGGAACTGCGAGCTTTGTACGCTCTTCTCGCAGTTTATGTATGGGCAGCCATTTGTTGTTGTTTGAACGTTGCCGACGTGATCTTCCGTGTATAATCTAGTTAGGCAATGGTTTGAGGAATGTGACGCAAGGCAACACTCGAGCGCAGGAAAGAATTGAAACAACTGTATTTAACCCGTAGCCGCCTAGATACGAACGTAGGCCTTCAACGTATAACAGCGAAAAACATAGTCCCAGTGCGTGCTTTGTGAGGGGCCGCCGGGGACACCGAGCAAAGCGTGCAATAACGTCCCAGTGGTCAGCGTCGTCGGCCCAAGAGAATCCCGGTTCGAATCCGAGAACCGACCCAAGGTCTGAAAGTTTTTTCAGGCGGTTATGGGTTATTGGTCGCAATCAAGTATTTTCTCAACCCTAAGCTAATACGTTTAAAAGTATAATTTAGCTGGTAATGTTTTAAACTGTAATAGTTTTTAAGAAATTGACAGATTTTAAAATTTATTTAAAATTCTTCCTTTGCTATAGATAAAAAGGGATAAATTTCTAATTATGAATTACGTATCAAGACACGTGTGTCACCCGCCAAGTTAAATGATAACATCCAGATCACGAGCATGGCGAACACTAGACATGTTGTGTCTTTACAGCAAAGGTAGTTTAGCTGTTTTCAGCTATTTGAGGATAAACAACAATGTGACAGAAAAGGCTGTAACTTGTTTGATCGTGAGACTTTGGACACCTGACAACATACAAGTCAGTGTTAGTGACACAGATTAACGTTCTCTTGTTGAAAACACGAAGTGAATAACGTTGATATTTGCCTAATTACTGGCTGCTAGTAACGCTTTTTTTGTATCACGAAAATAAATTCTTTCTTGCGGTGAATAAAGCTGGCTCTTAGCTCAGTTTACACATATTGCTACTGAGAAGTGCTCTTTGCATAAGGCCTCTTCTAATTGGTAAAGTGGCTCAGGGGTTAGGAACCTCTAAACGACCGAATTGATTGTTTTACAATGTTTTAACATTGTTATTATGCAACAATGCCCAACTGAACATTAAATAAATCTGTGCGTCTGTAGTACTAATAAGAAATACCAGGGCCTTAGGGCTTCGGACAAATGACCAGGAGTGGTTAACGTTCGTTAAACCCTTTGAAACCCTTTGAAATACCAGGAGGAAATTAACAAAACCGTACGCAGTATGCGAGGAGTACCTTACTTGGATGATTCCGCAACCGGCATTTACCGTTTGCCCTGCCATCGTGCGGCAGATTTTGGCCCTACGACTAATAGCTGCGTTTGTCGCCAGATGGCGAAACTGGTATTGAGCGACAATATTTAAAGTTACGTTTTTGTGAAGTTTAATGTAATTATTATTTTTACTCCAAAAATGGTGTATAATAGTTTATCCTGTTTTGTATAAGATTCGCATTTTGTAAAATTGAGCCAATCTCAAACAGTCTAGTAAAGCTACGTTGGGCCATGGTTTGAGCTCATGTTTTGGCCAATAGGGTTGCCAGCCAAATTTATTCCGCCAGGGGGCGACACTATCGATCACGCTTCCGGCAACACAAAGATGAAGCGACTAGAGAAGATAGTTCATTACAGACTTCCGGTAGTATTGCTTTTATTAAGATGTACTGCATGGTAGAATAGGAACGGGGTGTGACGACACATTCACCACTCCTGCCAAAATAGCCCGAACAACCAATCAAAGCGCTGCAAGGAAGCACGTGACTAGTGGACTTGCACACAAACAACTGACGTCACGCAGTTCTGTGATCTGTGGATCCAACATGGCCGCGGTTCTCGATCCGATGAAACGACGCAACTCTGGACTAAGAAATTACTGAAGACTCATTGTGAAACGTAAGCCAGACCGCTCCGAACGTAAAAATTGTATTCCAGTGTATTAAGCTACCGAAATCCAATCGACAATAGTAATGAAAATGAACCGGGGGACATAAGGCTAAACCAGACAGCTGCTCTCGGGTTCTAGAGCAGTAGATATAAGCGTGAAGCGTTGCCTGAACATGTACGCCAACATCGTTCGATGCCTCTGGTTGTTGTTTAATATTTCTGACAATTCAGTTCAAGCTGTACGGATTTATTAGCAGTTGTGTTACACACAAACATAAAAAGAAACAATCGGAATTTGGGTTCCTAACTGCTCAATGTTCTAGCCTAAAAAATGCTTCTTTTTTTCAGCGATTTGATAACTGCATTGCAATATGTTCTTTATTATGTTTTCTGAATAAAGTTGTTAATTCGTAATCGTATAACTACTCACCTGTTTGCGGTGTTTCCGTAAGTGCAAGCAATGCGAAGCCAACGTTTTTTTAATCGTGTAAAACATTAACAGTGTTTTACTAACACAATTGTTTTCCAGGAATTAAACGATATTCACCCCCCCCCCCTCCCGTTACCGAGGGAGACGACATTACATTTTCCCGTTTCACGTTTTGCAGCAAATAACTCTGATAGCCCGACTTTTATAGCCAGCCATTTTTTTCTTTGCTTTACTGCCCGTTTAGTTACAAATTTCACAGCTGCTGCTGCTGCTCCCCCCCCCCACCGTGTCTAAATGTTTTGCCTCTAACCCAAAAATATCTATGCCGTCAACGCATCCCTCCGCATTTTTCCATGGCTACGATAAAAAAAATTCTCTTCTCCCCCCCTCCCCCCGACCATTCCTCATTTCTTTTAAAAATGCTTGAAATTCTTAAATAGGGCTTAATCTGCCCATCAGTTACAAGTAAAATGCAATAACACTTAAAAATGCTTGAAATTCTTAAATAGGGCTTAATCTGCCCATCAGTTACAAGTAAAACCCAATAACACTTAAAAATGCTTGAAATTTTTAAATAGGGCTTAATCTGCCCATCAGTTACAAGTAAAATGCAATAACACTTAAAAATGCTTGAAATTCTTAAATAGGGCTTAATCTGCCCATCAGTTACAAGTAAAACGCAATAACACTTAAAAATGGTTGAAATGTTGAAATAGGGCTTAGTCTGCCCATCAGTTACAAGTAAAACACAATAACACTTAAAAATGCTTGAAATGCTTGAATAGGGCTTAGTCTGCTCATCAGTTACAAGTAAAACACAATAACACTTAAAAATGCTTTAAATGCTTGAATAGGGCTTAATCTACCCATCAGTTACAAGTAAAACACAATAACAGTTAAAAATGCTTGAAATGCTTGAATAAGGCTTAATCTGACCATCAGTTATAAGTAAAACACAATAACAATTAAAAATGCTTGAAATGCTTGAATAGGGCTTAATCTGCCCATCAGTTACAAGTAAAACGCAATAACACTTAAAAAGGCTTGAAATGTCTAAATAGGGCTTGAAATGCCTAAATACGACTTAATCTGCCCATCAGTTACAAGTAAAATGCAATAACACTTAAAAATGCTTGAGATGTCTAAATAGGGCTTAATCTGCCCATAAGTTACAAGTAAAACGCAATTACAGTTAAAAGTGCTTGAAATGCCTAAATAGGGCTTAACCTGCCCATCAGTTACAAGTAAAACGCAATAACACTTAAAAATTCTTGAAATTCTTAAATAGGGCTTAATCTGCCCATCAGTTAGAAGTAAAACACAATAACACTTAAAAA
>JAHWFP010207106.1:0-15593 GCA_023313725.1 Lithobius niger | reverse complement strand
GAATCGAAGGTGTGGGAAAGAGTAGGAGGGGGGAGGAAGGGACTGTGGAATTTATAATGCATAGGGGGTGCCGGTGGAGTGAATTTGCTTTGCTGTTGGGAGATGCCACTAAGAACTTGGTGAAGGAGAGGGATTTTATTGTTTTCAATGTAGGAATTAATGACGTGGAGAAGGGGGGTTGGGAATGGTTCGCGAGAGGGTTGGAAGCAAGTGTAAGAGAAGCGAAGAAGGTGAGGCCAAAGGCAAGAGTGCTTGTGTGTTTGACCCCGGAGAGGGGAGGTTCTGAACGTTGAGAACTGGAGGAGGTTAGAACCTTTAATTCAATGCTGCTTCGTAGGATGTGGGGGCCAGAGGTGGAGGTAGTAGACACGAGAGGGGCGTGGGCGGGAGGAAACTGGAGTAGTGATGGGGTCCACTTCTTGTAGGAGGCAGCGTGGAGGATGAGGAGAGAGATTTGCAGGGTGGTGGGAATTCATTTTTGGGGCAGGAGAGGGAAGTAGGTGAGTTGGGGGGGGAGGGGGACCCTGGGTTACGGTTAGAAGAAAAAGGACGAGTTTGTGCAGAAAAGGGAGGTTTGGTGGATGGGATTCCTGACTCTTGGGGAGGGAGGGAGGAGTTGAGGAGAGGGAGTGAAGAAGGGGGATTTGACTTGGTAGCAGTTGCGGAAATGCATCTGCGTGATGAGGAGGAACCTCTGGGATGGATTGGGTGGGACTTAATAGGGGTAAAGGGGAGGAGGGGTGATGGGTATTTCGTTAGGAGCAGTCGTATGTGGAAGATTTGGGGGAAGGAGCCCGCATGGAAGAGAAATGTATTGGATATACATTGCGGCCAAAATTGTACTTTTAAAATATATTTAAAGTACTTTTAAAATAGGCAATTTTGGCCGCAGTGTATATTCAAAACGTGGGTTACGGATGACGTGGAGAGGAGAAGGGTAGCGGTTGGAGTAGTGATTTGGAAGTAGAAGGGGGTAGGGAACATTGGAATGGTGTCATCTTAGGTCAGTTGGAGGAGGGAAGGTTTTGATGTGCTGATTTTGGGGGATTTCCATGCCAGGGTCCCCCGGGGTGGGGGGGGGGACTGGATAACAGGAATGGGAAGGCAGTGAGGTACTTTGTTGGGGAGTGAAGATTGGAACCGGTCAATCTTGGCAATGTAGAAAGGATGGCATATACTTGGGGAAGGGGGAGCAGCAGGTCTGCAGTGGATTTTGTGTTGTGGACTGAAAAAAAATGGGGGGGGGGTGAGGGAAAGGGGATTGGATGTGGAGGGGAAATGGGGGTGGACTCTGATCATTGCTTGATCTGGTCAGAGTAAAGGTTGGGGGAAGAGAGGTGGTAGGACACAATGGGGAAAGGAGGAGACATGGGGAGAGGTGTAATCTGACAAATCAGGAGTTGATGGAAAAGTTTGAGAAGAAGGTTGAAGAGGGGGTGGATAAATGGGAGAGGGATTATGAGAGTTGAGAGACGACGGTGCTGAGAGTGGCAGATAGGAATGTTGGAAGGAGGAATAAAGGAGAGGGGAGGGAGAAAGAGTGGTGGGAAATGAAGGTGAAGGAGGCAATCCGAAGAAGGACGGAAGCCTGTAGAAACTGGAGAAGGGAGGACCAGTGGAGGGAGTATGTAAGAAGGAAGGAGGAGGTGGCGATGCTAGTGGTGCGGAAAATTGGGGAGTTTAACCAGATGTTGGCTAGAGAGGTGGCAAAAGTGGGGAGGGAATCTGGTACGAAGTTCTGGAGGTTTGTTAAGGAGAAGGACAGGGAGAAGAACGACAGGGGTCTCAGTGGGGGAGGGGGACAGGATGGGTTGGGAGAGGAGGAGAAGGTAGTTTGAGGGATGTAGTAACAGAAACACTTAGAGCGTTGTGTGGAGAAGGTGAGGATGAGGGGAGTGTAAGGTTGAGAGGGAGTGAGGGGTGACTGCTAAGGAATATTACTTTAGGGGAGTTTGAGGAGGCACTTAAGTATGTACAGAAAGGGAAGGCTGCTGGTGAGGATGGGATGGTAGGGGGGCTGGTGAAGGGGATGGGAGTTAAAGGAAAAAGACGGCTTTTTTTTAATGAATGAGATTCTGAAGGGGGGGGGACTGTACCGGAAAGCTGGAAGAAGGTGAGGGTGAATTATGTTCACAAGGGAAAGGACAGAAGGAAGATTGAAAATTATAGGCGTGTTGCTATTGCTAGTGCGGTTTATAAAGTGTTCATGAGGGTGATTACGAGCAGGCTCCGTGACTGGGTGGAAGGGAGGGGGAGTACTTGGGGACGTGCAGAATGGTTTCAGGAAGGGGAGGAGGCTGGAGGATAATGTCTTTGTGGTGACTCAGGCCATTGAAATGGCAAGGAAGGAGGTGAGGAGTTTATGGGTGGCATTTTTGGACATTGCCCATGCTTATCTTGTAATGGCGTGAGGTGGGATCTTCTGTGGGGAGGACTACTGGGTATGGGAGTTGAAGAGGGGTTTGTGGAGTTGATGCGCAGGATTTATGAGGGGGGAAGTATATTGCTACTTGGGGGGGGGGAGGTTGTACAGTTGGAGTGGGTTGAGTGTAGGAGGGGGCTGGGACATGGGTACCGTATGTCACCTCTGCTCTTCGTGATATACCTTAGGGGACTGAAAAGCGCTTGGTGGACACGGGGAATGGTTTTAGGTGGGGTAGTGGGAGAAAAGAGAGTTTCAGCACGCCGGTTCTTCTGTTTGCCAATGATATTGGGTTGCTAGATGGGGAGCGGGAGGGACTTGAAAGGTTGCTTGGAGTGTGTGTGGTGTGGGGGACTGGAGATGAAGGTCGAGTTTAGTGAGGAGAAATCGGAATTTATGGTTTTGGGGGAAGGGGATGATATATGGGAGGAAGGGGAGGAGAGGCTCCAGTTGGGGGAGAAGTGGATCAAAAGAGTGAAGAAGTAGATTATCTGGGGGTGAGACTTTGTGTATGCCGGACTATCTGGAGTTGATGATGAGGAAAGCGAGAGGAAAAGCGGGAAGAAATAAGGGGATGATGCAGAACGTGGCGATGTGGGGTTACAATCGGTACGAGATTGCAAGAACTCTTTGGAAGGGGCTAGGGGTGCCGGTGGTGATGTTTGCGGGGAGTTTTGGTGTATGGTGGGGGTGAGTGGAAACAGCTCGAGAGGTTTCAGGAGGGGCTGGGAAGGTGGGCTTTGGGGGCTAACAGATTCACGGCTGGAGAGGTGGTGAAGGGGGAAAATGGGGTGGTCGTTCTTTGAGGCCAGGGAGGTGGTCGCAAAGATTGAATTCGATAGGAGGGTGCGTGGGCTGGAGGAGGATACAATTGTGAGGAGGGTGTACGAATTTGTTACACGGAGGTGCTGTACCAGGATGGTGGATAGGACGAGGAGATTGGCGGGGAAGTTGTGAATGTGGTTGGTGGAGGGGAAGAAGTGGGTTGGAAGAGGGTATTACGGATGTCGAAGTGGAAGAGGGGTATGAGAGGTAAATCACCGACGGAGACGTATCGTGAAGAAAAGAGCAGAATGAGGTGGGAGAGTTGGTATGATGGGGACTGGGGGATTGTGCTGCTGTTTAGAGTGAGGGCTGGAGCATTGGACACTCGGGCGATGGAATGGAAAGCAGAGGGGAAGGCTAGAGATGTTACCTGTGACATTTGTGGAGAGGGAGAGAAATCGATGGAGCATGTTCTCGTTTGTTGCTGGGGACTGGAGGATATTAGGGGTAGGGAGAATTGGGGAGGAGGCCATCAGGTGGCTTCTGGGTTGGAGGGAAGAGGAGGCAGGAGTCAAGGTGGGAAAGAGGCTGCTGTTGGCTTGGTGGAGCCGCAGCGGCATTGGTTAAGGGGGAGCAGGGTTTTGGCATTTTCGTGTTGGAGGGCTAGGCGGCTTTGGTCGCACCCTGTTACAAGGGAGAGCCATCATTCTCATCATCATCGCGTCGAAATTCTAAGCTCCACTAGCACGTTACCTTTTTCTCTCTTCACGGTTTTAAATTGTAAACAACGACGTAAGGGTCGGGTTTACATCAATATATGCCGGAATATGAGTTGAAGAAGATAAATAAAGCTAACCAATGCCGCAAATCGCATGCGTTTTTCTTAAATAGTTGGCAAGTTATCACGATTTCTGTTATTTGTTGTATATACAATTAAACTGTTATAACAATAAACCAAAGGCCTTTGGAGGTTTGTCTTTATAAACAATCATTTTGTATGTGTAGTTGCATGAAAGATTTAAAATTAGCATCGTTATAACAGATTTATTGTTGTAAGAGGTATGGTTATTACTCCTGATTTCCACTCTTATATTATTGTTATATAATGGGGTATTGTTGTACACATGTTTTAATACATTTATTTGGTTAATAAATGTGATAGCTACCTTTTAGTTTGGCAAATCTTCATTTAGCCTGGTCAATCTTGGGTTTACAGTCACAATTTTGGACAGGAAAGGTGTTATACACCTTTTACGTAAACGCAACAATTGAACTCCAAGAACATGTTAAGTGTATCACCCTTAATATTATGCACTAGTGTCCTTTTCGGTTTGAAAGTGCTCGCTCTATTAGCTCAAAATGGACATGCTTATAATATTCTAGAAGGTGGGAATCTCTTCTTTCCATCAATCCTAATTAAAATTGTTTAGCTTAGATAGGGACTGTTTTACGCCCCTTTTAAGGTGAAGTGTTAGCGGCATAGTGGAAAAAGCATATGGTGATTTTCGATATCAAAGTGCTCTTACTATCTCTCTACTAACCCAAAATGGACATGCTTTGGATTTTTTGAAAGGTCGGGATCTCTCCTTTCCATCAATCCTAACCAAAATGGTCGAGCTTAAATGGGGACCGTCTGACACCCGTTTAAATGTGAAGTGATAATGACATAGCAGCAAAAGCATATGGTGATTTTCGATTTCAGAGGGCTACTGCGAGCGTCAACCCGAATTGGACATGCTTTGGATTTTCTGGAAGCTGGGGATCTCTTCTTTCCGTCAATACTAACTAAAATTGTTTAAGTTAGATAGGGACCGTTTTACGCACGTTTAAGGTTGAAGTGTTTGTGGCGTAGTGGCAAAAGCTTATAGGGATTTTCTATTTCAATGTGCTCTTATGATCTCTCTAAACCCGAAGTGGACATGCTTAGGATTTTCTGAAAGGTGGGGGATCTCTTCTTTCCATCAATACTAACTGAAATAATTTAGCTTAGGTCAGGGTGGCGTTCTACCTGGAAAATTCAGGGAATTTATCAAGTCTAGAAAATTCAGGGAATTTGAAAATATTTACCGAAAATCGGGGAATTTGAACATTTTCTGGAAATCTTTCACCTATAAAGAATAGGTAATTCGGATTTAATTTTTTACTTCTAAAACATTCACTTTATTTCAGTTAAAACTTCATTTCCTTTTTGTTTAATTTCTGATAAAGCAACAACTCCTTAGTCCTGAGTGATGTGGGACGTTACATGTTAAGTGAGATTTTATTTTTGTTCAGATTGCGGCCTTTTCTTACTCTGTACCAATTCCAGTTAGAGCAGTGCAATTTTTCATTTAGCAAAGCAATGCGATATAGTTATTGCGATTTGAATGAAATGTGAAAACAATTTTTTTTTAGTCCTGTACTACACCTTCTTTCGACCAAAAAAAAATCAAGGATAAGTGTTAGTATTGATCTGGAAAACCTGGAAAAATCAGGGAATTTCATCATGAGCCTTTGAATGCCACCCTGTAGATAGGGACCGTCCTACGCCCGTTTAAGTGAAGTGGTAATGTCATAGCAGCGAAAATCACCTCATGCTTTCAGCTTTAAACGGGTGTAAGACGACCCCTATCTAAGGTAAACAATTTTAGTTAGGATTGATGGAAAGAAGAGATTCCTACCTTTCAGAAAAGCCAAAGCATGCCCACTTCGGGTTGTTGAGCGCTCGCAGTAGCCCTCTGAAATCGAAAATCACTATATGCTATTATCACTTCACGTTTAAATGGGTGTCGGACGGTCCCTATATTTAAGCTCAACCATTTTGGTTAGAATTGATGGAAAGAAGAGATCCTGATCTTTCAAAAAATTCAAAGCATGTCCATTTTGGGTTAATAAAGCAATCTTAACAGCACTTTGAAATCGAAAATCACCATATGCTTTTGTCACTATGCCGCTAACACTTCACCTTTAAACGGACGTAAAACGGTTTGTATCTAACCTAAACAATTTTAATTAGGGTTGATAGAAAGAAGAGATTCCCACCTTTCAGAATATTATCAGCATTTCCATTGTGAGCTAACAGAGAGCTCGCAAGAGCACTTTGAAACCGAAAAAGGAGCACTCTAGTGCATAATGTTAAGGGTGATACACTTAATATGTACTTGAAGTTCAATGGTTGCGTTTACGTAAAAGGTGTTTATCACCTTTCCTGTCCAGAATTGTGTGCTGAACGGTTTTGTTTTAACATTATCATTTCGATTTGTTGACCCGTTAAGGAGTTCCAGCCAAAAAACTGTTTTCGTTGAAGCATTTCATTGTTTCCCCTTAACTTTAGCAATGTTTCCGTGGGTAGAGTTTCGTAAATTTGGATGTATTTTATAAAACATATTTTTTAGACTAACTGCGAAGGTATTGCTTTTGTTACAGTTTTTTTCAGGGTTAAACCCAAGATTGACCAGGTTAAATGAAGATTTGCAAAACTAAAAGGTAGCTACCACATTTACTAACCAAATAAATGTATTAAAACATGTGAACAACAATACCTTATCATATAACAGTAATTTAAGAGTGGAAATAAGAGGGATAACTCAATTCAATTCAATTTATTTCTTTAGAGCCTTGACCAGATCGAACGCTCTACTACAAGAACTATATTAACTGCAATAACAACTGAAATAACAAAACACTGGAACACCAAGACCAAAATCATATAATGTCATAACAGATACTATGGTCCCAAGTCGTCCAAGGTCCCAGATGTTACAAAGGCCACAACCATCAACAGCTTCGACGTGGAAAACAGGTAAGTCACAACTTAACTTTCGTGGCCCGACAATAATTAGTAACCGCTCGTAGCCTGCAAACTGAGTGTCCACTTTTAGACTGCGATAGCAGAAGCTGAAGCGACGGGTAGGCAGGAATCTAGGGCGATATCATCACTCGATGGTGATCATGTTCTCGGCAGAACAGATGTTCCACCGTGGCTTCTATGTGGCAAATCGGTGAGTCAGCCCACCCAACCCAACCTATGTTGGTGAGTGAGAAATAACGAGTGACCGGTGCAGAGTCTGTCCAGAAAGGAACCGCATCAAGGGCCGAGTCAGCATTACATGCACGTCCCCAGACCCACCGCAAAGCAACATCACCAATCTGTAAAGCAGTCCACAGCTTTTTGCAAATCGAATACACAAGCGAGTCCCCTCATTCCAAAGACTTGATTGAGCGATGCAGTAGGTGCGACCCGGGCAGCGAGTCAGAGACTACAGTAAAGGACGGTAACTGAAGGTCCAAGGCCACATCAAGTGCAACTGAAATCGCGACCAACTCGCATATTGTACTTGAGCTCACAGCACTGATCCTGCGGGTGCAACTGACATTTAAGGTCGGAATCGCAACCCCAATTCCACCAGACCTCGACGTCCCACAGTAGGAGGCATCGCAAAATATATCGCATTTAGTATAACGGGGATCGAAAACCCTGGACAGTTACGGACACCATACCCACGGACTGAACGGGTGCGTGCAGCCATACCCAACAGGCCTCGGTCAGAATCCACAAGCAATAGAGCCACACCTCGCCCCGCAACACCAAGAACCTCTCGTGCTCTATTTTCAAATTCATTTGCGTAATTTTCGATAAATTTCCGCCATAAAAGACGTTTATTAATTACTGTTACATGTGGGAATTAAAACTATGGTAAATATATACATATATGTAAATTCTAGTGTTTTTTCTGTTCTGTTACATGTGCATGTTCTGTTGCAGTTGTATGTTGCAGTTGTAGTTGTTGTGGCTGTGGTAGGTATGAAAATACGTTGGTTAAAAGGTTTCGCTTGGCACAGGGTTTCGTTAGGACCCCTAGATTGATTTCAGAAGAGGTGCCACGAAATTCGTCCCTTAGGGCCCAAAATGGCAGCCATCTTTGAAAATGGCGCCGTAATCTCCCAAAAAAATGAAAACTGTGCAAGAACCGTTAGTGATACACAAAAACGGTTGAGATAAAAGTTGTTTGCAATTATGTACTCTACAATGTCATTCCCATACTTTTTTTTAATATCTCTTATGGTTTTCGAGAAAAATGGATTTTAGACCATTTTTTGCCAAATTTCGGCTAACTTTCAACTTTCAACTCCTGCTGCGTCGTTTCTAATTCAGTTGGATGGCTCCAATTAGATCCACTCGAAAGGTGGGACTGTCTTCTTTGCAACAAGGCTAGTGGAAAGGGTCTACGACTGTTAGGAACCGAGCTACGCCTGTTTTCTAGGGGATGGTATCGCAGTTACCGTTGGATTTTTTGCTCATTTTCAACTTTCAACTTATATTGTGACGTGTCTAACTTAGGTAAATTATAGGTAGGTAATTCATTCGAAAGGTGGGAATGTCTTCTTTACAACATGGATAATTGAAAGGGTCTATGACTGTTAGGAAGCGAGGTATACCCGTTTTAGTACAGGGGATGGTATCACAACCACTGTTGGATTTTTCGCTCATTTTCAACTTTCAACTGCTATTGTGACGTGTCTTATTTATGCAGATAACTCCAATCAAATTCGTTCAAAAGGTTGGCATGTCTTCTTTTCAACGAGGGTAATTGAAAGGGTCTATGACTTAGGAAGCGAGGTACACCCGTTTTACTAGGGGCTGGTATCATAGTCACCATCAGATTTTTCGCTCATTTTCAAGTTTAAACTTTTACTATGACCTGTCTAATTTAGGTAGATGTCTTCACATAGATTCATTCGAAAGGTGGGAATGTCTTCTTTGCAACAAGGGTCGTTGAAAGGGTCTACGACTATTAGGAACGGACGTTTTGGTAGGGGCTTGTATAACAATCACCATTGGACCTTTCGCTTATTTATAACTTTCAACTGGTGCTGAGACGTTTCTAATTTAGGTAGACCCTTTCAACGACCCTTGTTGCAAAGAATATATTCGTACCTTTCGAATGAATCTAGTTGGAGTCATCTACCTAAATTAGACACGTCACAATAGAAGTTGAAAGTTTAAATTGAGCGAAAAATCCAAAGGTGACTGTGATACCATCCCCTAGTAAAACGGGCCTACCTCGGTTCCTAGCAGTCATAGACCCGTTCAACTAACCTTGTGCAAAGACGGCAGTCCCACCTTTCGAATGAATCTAATTGGAGTCATCTACCTAAATTAGACACGTCACAATAGCAGTTGAAAGTTGAAAATGAGCGAAAAATCAAACGGTGACTGATACCTTCCTCTAGTAAAACGGGTGTACCTCGGTTTCTGACTGTCGTAGACCCTTTACATTAACCTTGTTGCAAAGTAGACAGTCTCACCTTTCGAATGAGTCTAATTGGAGTCATCTACCTAAATTAAACGCGTCACAATAGCAGTTGAAATTTGAAAATGAGCGAAAAATCCAACGGTGACTGTTATACCATCCCCTAGTAAAACGGGCGCACCTCGGTTCGTAACCGTCCTAGACCCTTTCAACTACCCTTGTTGCAAAGAAGACAGTCCCACCTTTCGTATGAATCTAATTGGAACCATCCACCTGAATAAGAACGACGCACCAGCAGTTGAAAGTTGAAAGTTAGCCGAAAAATGGCCGCAAATCCATTTTTCTCGAAAACCATAAGAGATATGAAAAAAATGTATGGGAATGACATTGTAGATTATATTATTGCAAACAACTTTTATCTCAACCGTTTTTGTGCATCACTAACGGTTTTTGCACGGTTTTCGTTTTGGGGGGAGATTAGGGCGGCCATTTTTAAAGATGGCTGCCATCTCGGGCCCTAAGGGTCGAATTTCGCGGCACCACTTCTGAAATCAAGCGAGGGGTCCTAACGAAACCCTGTGCCAAGGAAACCTTTTAACCATCAGATGCCGTATTTTTCTTTTTTTTTTTGTCATGTACCACGGCCACTTTGTTTTTATTTTTAAAGTCACCGTATCTATTTCTGGTTTTTTTTTTCTCTTCTGTGTCGTGCAGTTTTCATGGCAGTAAGACTGCACGGTTTTCAACAATCGATTTCATTGTTGCAGCCGTGCATCTTACCAAAATTAATGCATAGTTACAACAACGAAAAAATAGTACACTATAAATTAAACCACGTTGTTCTATTGATATTATTTATTTATTCATGGTGAGCATACCTCTGCATTTTCCTCTCTACCACTCGTAATAATCGCTATGCGACTGGATAAAACTTTATGGTATCTTTTATCTAGTTAAAGAAATACGTGCCGATTGTTTGCGGCGACATCGACTTGGTCGATTTCGATAGAAAACGGGGCAGTAAACGTACGACTGCTCAGACAATACTTCCCTAAATTTGGTGGCTTAACATACAATGTATGTAAAGAAAAACGTGTTTTTAGAAATAATGATGTTCAGATTTTTTCCGTCGCACACTGTCTGGGGGTACATCATTGTCCTATGAAGTATTTCAGTCTTAGTGTGCAAGCGACATCAGTATGCAGAATTAACATCACTACCGTGAATTAACGTCATTACTCTATTCCCATTTCGCACTTTACAGAACTGAGAAGGAGGAACTGGTAATAGCCCTGTCCGGCTTCCGTACCTTCCTAAACGACCAAACAGAGCGAACCAAACGCACCAATTTTGGTGACAGTTTGGCTCATTCCCTCATCCGTGTTGATGCGGCCTGATTGACGTCAATATCGTTAGCGATGAATCTGTTTTGTCAAAACTGTTTCGTCACGCATGCTCAAACCTCCACCCCAGCAAACCACCTCCCGGGCCATGTTGGGATTGGTGGAAATGAGCAAGCTGATTCTGCAGCGAAACGGGCCCTTTCTGGCTTTCTCAAAAGGGATCTCAGCCTTGTTCCCTCAGACGCCTTTCCAGCTCTCGGTCTGAGGTTACACGATTTTTGGCAGACCTTGTGGGACAGACAGGACGGTAATAAGTTACTAGCTATTAAGGGCACCGTCGAGGTATGGCACTCGGCGTGTCGCCGCAGTCGCCGTGAGGAGGTTGTGTTGGCCCGTTTGCGCATTGGTCACACCTGACTTACTCACTGTTTCCCGTTGCGGGGGGTTGACCCTCCTGAATGTTATTGGTGTCGACGGCCACTTACGGTCCGGCACTTCCTTGTTGATTGTCGCCATCTTGATGGTGTTTGTCGCCGTTTCCGTCTTTCGCATGACATTGTGCGTCAATTGGGCGATAAGTCCTGTCCTCCTGTCCGGTGTTTTTCAATTTTTGCAGGAGGTACAGATGTATGACGAGATTTAGATTGGGGGTTTGAATAATATCTCTGTAATGTGTGGTGCAGTGGCAACCCGGACCACTGCACTATGACTGAGGTTGGCGCTAATGACCAAGCTGTCGACGCGCCAATAAAACTTAAATGCCCCCCCCCCCCCCCCGAGATGGTTCGCAATACGGCATTGCTCTCACCTGGTCAAATCCATTAGCCAGGTCTGGTATGACGTATCGAATACTCTGCTGAGCTTATTGAGCTGTATTGTAGTTTCGGAAGGCACTGAACGGCTGACGCACCATCACTGCGCACGCGCGACGTCAAGTTTGGAGGCAAACTGTTTCTAACAGTGGTGCGTTCTGTTCGCTCTGTTCGGTGCTTTAGGAAGGTAGTGATTAACGAACCTCGTACGTTTACTGCGAAAAAAAATCTTTGATTATTTCTAGTGGAGGATTTCCCCCAACGGATTATACTTAGACCTAGAAATGTGCCATAGAATCTGTGTGCAAAATTTGACAGAAATCCGATAATTCGTTAAAACGTTGTAGCGCGAACACACAGACAGACAGACAGACACCCAGACAGACCGTTCGCGTGAGAGTCTAATCGACTGTAATAACACTGCGACAGAAAAGACTGAAACTTGTTTGATCGGGAGGCTTTGGTCGCCCCATAAAGTCCTGCAAAAAAAAAAAAACTTTCAGGCAGGCTATTGGACTAAAGATGAAAATCAGTCGTGTTTAATTTTAGCTAACCGGAAATACTATGACATTAAACTTAATCGGGTTAGAGGAGTCAATATTACTTCACTTCCCCCTCCCATCCAAGCTATGCGGCAACTTTTCGCCTGTAAAATCTGCAATTTTTTTCCCGATTTTAATCCAGTGTTTTGTCTTTGACGTTGGTATAGGGTTCCTCCAACTTTCTAATTTACACTGGTACTATGCGACATGGTAATCATCGTGATGATCTTGATGGGATATGTCAAGATCATTATATCTAGGCCTACATAATATCCAGGTAGTCTTCGTTGTAGCAAATTGCTGTCCTGCGTACGGATTTACGACTCATCCTGTAGAAAGAACTTAATAATGCTAAAATGGGATTTGGTGTTGCAAGGGGGGGGGGGGGTTTGCTCCGTGCTTATTAGAGCCTACTTTGGAGGTTTGCTTCGTTCCCAGCCGTGGTCCCAGAAGGCGAAAGGGACACTTTTGCTAGGTAATTCAAATCGAAATCCCAACGAGACAGGATTGGTGCCAGGGCGCCCATCTTCTGGGGCCGTCCATCTAGCATCCTTCCTAGGGTCTTTTACATGCTACAATCGACATGAGCACGCGGCATCATCCAGGTTCCCTCTCTTCCAAATAATGCCTTGGGGAATTGATCAGGCCCTTATCCGGAGATCGTTTTCCTAACCTTCAGGCGTACTATTACAGCATACAACCAAAAAGGCATAATTTGGATAAATCGTCGATAAAGTACGACCTACTTACTAATCATTTTTTTTTGTCACATAACAAATCTGTGGCGTTTTGACAAAAGGGCATAAGTCCATTTTTGACATTGTTGAGGTTAGTCCAAAAATGGCTTGTCTCTTTGCTTTGATAAAGAGAGGTTAGTCCACCCTAGCATTTTCTAGCTTATTTTGTATATGTCCCTTGGAGATAAGTCCACAAGCAGTCAATCTAATGTGACAAACGAAGCCAAGTCCAACATACCTCCTTTTGTTCCAAAAGTGGACTTATGCCCTTTTGTCAAAACGCCACAGAAATTTTCCCACCATCAGTCTCACGGCCGCAACTACATTTCTGGGGCCCCGGGGCAAGCCCCCTGTTCCCCCTTTTTTTTATACGAACCTTTATTGGTAGTTTCGTCTTAGATATGTTTGGCGTTCTGTGTTCGGGGGCTCCCCATCAGTGCTGGGGCCCCAAGGCAGTGCCCCTCTTCCGCCCCCCCTCCCCTGATATCTCGTAAAGTACCTACAAGTGTGTGTTTGGGATGTGGGGATTGGGGGGGGGGGGTGTTGTACGGTAACATCTGGCCTACGGACTAGGATTCTGTTCCAGATGTGTGTTCAAGGCTGCCAAGAAGGAGGAAGGTTTTTAGTAAATTTTTCCCATGTCCCTGTTTCAGCAGGTGCCAGAAAACTGCCCCAAAGTGGCCCAAAAAGCCCCAAAATATCATATGTGAACACGCCCATTCCTGCCTCGTGGCGACCTCGACTTTCCTTTAAAAAAAAAATCTGCTTCTGTTTTTTTTTCTAACTACCGTTCGTTGTCAAATTTTTATCGTTAAGAAAATAAAAAAAAATAAAAATTCTATTTGCTTTTCGGATATGGTCTTGCCATCAATGTCAGCAAGAAAGAGTCAACAAAATGTAGGTCAACGAAGTTAGCCTCCACACCGATCGTTTATCATTCCAGTCAGCTGACAAGAAACTTCAGTCTTAATCTAATTTACCAAAGCGAAAGTATCCATTCAGCCTTGGGCACCGCTACTGCAGTGACAGTACGTGCAGTAAAAAGTGTGGAAAATGCCAGCCTACGGTGGAATGTTGTCGAGGGACCCACCGGACATTGAGGTACGATTTTGTTATGATTTAACACACGTTTAAACTTTGAACCCTTTTGCATGTTAATTGCCGTAGTTCCTAATCTAATCTATTAAGCCTGCAAGGCCTGGTGGCCGCTAACGAACTCTGCTCTTGAGCAGTGCTATGTACATTTCAGGAGAGAGATGGGGGCGCTGTCCAAACAAAAAAAAAAGAAAAAACCCAACAACAACGAAACCGTTATACCCATGGAGTGAAAAAAAAAACCACAAGAAGTTGTAAAAACTTTATTGTTACGGGGTAGGATTAAAAAAATTGTTTAGTCGGTGGGGGCCCCAACGATTTGCCCCCCAGGGGGGGGGGGATCTCACTGCGGCTCTGCGTAAATAAGGAATCAGTAATATCTGCAAAAGTTTACAACTTGTTGATCAAAATGTAGAAGCGCGCTAGTGCTGTCCCGTCAAGTTCAGAATGTTAGATTTTCCACGGCGTCTAATGGTTCGGGACATTGTCAGTGTTTGGGCAAAAGCTAGGTACTGCTTCTCTTATCCGAGACATTAAACCGGCATTTTCCGGTATTGAATACTAAATAATCATGCGACAGAAAGCTTTGGAAATTGTATAGATCGACGGGGTTTAACGAATAGACAACAGAAAGTCCTGTTTCAGGTTTCAGATCCACGCATAACTGATTTCAATACAATAAAGGTACCTCAACATCGTTGATTTCGTGCTAATTACGTATTACTTTTTACTACTTTTTGCGTATTACTAGCTAACTCCACTCAGATAAAATAATTTATGCGACAGATATGCTTGAAATTTGACATTCAGTTTACGTTTGACTCCAATAGGTGCCTTTTGTGGTTTGACATTTGAAGATGTTTTTAACTTATTGTTTCCGTTTTCACAATTAAATCGAAGTGGTACATTGTAATTGTAACTTATCTAAAATAAATAAAGTATTAACTGAACAAAAAACGGCTTCGCCGTTTAGAAAAATAATGATTAGAGCTCGTATCCCCATACTCACAGCTGTCAAGGAACACGAATAAAAACGGATTAGAGTTCAATGCAGAAAGAGGTTTTTTTCATGCACTTGGCTCAAGTTTATGTACAATGGATCAATCGAGCTTCCACCAATGCCATCCTACGAAAAGTATGGAACTTTTGAACTGATTAATGCATTAAATGTGTTAACAGCTTTAACTCCGCAAATGCAGAGGAGCACCCAAACCTGTGGATTTTCCTAGACCCTGTAGTTGCCAGCAATTCCGTATAGAAGATGTATGGCCCTAGATGGTTGAAAACGATGTGCTATGACTTTTAAAGTTAAAAAGCGGAATTTGGAACAGTTAGATTAAGTTGCAGAAAGCCCTATAAATAATCTTCTGACATTATTGGAAAATATGTCTTCATTACTTTATCATGGAACGTGGTTGACTAAGTTATTTAATGAACAACCATTTGGTTGCATCTTTCTTACACTTTTATAAGGAATTTACTCATAAATAAACAGCACTTTTCACGTAAAATTCATTAAAAACACGTTTTTTCTCAAAATATAGTGGGATTATCAAAAACCGTCATAGGCGCAAAAGTTGTAGAGCACTTAAAGGCGATTAAAATGAGCTATAAGAAAATGAGCTATAATGAGCATGTTTTGGA
>JAHWFP010207105.1:0-26242 GCA_023313725.1 Lithobius niger | reverse complement strand
ATCCAATCACGAACATAAGAAGCTTTATGCGTGGAAGGAGCAGGGTTGGATCCAGTCTTGTATGAAAATTCCTTTTTGGCACGGTGTAAGAGGCGATGGATTTCATCTGGGGAAAGTACATCTTGGCGATGACTAGGTTGACGTGAGGCAACAGATGAGAGATCCGAAGGTCTGTGATCCTGTAGTGAGGGTTCAGGAGAAGAAGACAATGATGATTGTAGACGTTGGCCACATGGATCGGGTGACGCAGTAGAGACGAGTGGAGCAGCAGACGTTGATGGTTGTGTGGGTGATGGTAAAACAACGATGCTGGGGTCGACAGGGACAGGGCTAGGCGGAGGGTCCATTATGTTCGGCGAAAGTTCAGTGAAGTTATCACGTTCGGCGAAGGCTTGTTGCGTTCGTCGAAGAGCTTGATGCGTTCGGCGAAAGTTGTGTGTTCGGCGAAGGCGTGCTCACGTTCGGCGAAGGCTTGCTTGTGTTCGGCGAAAGTTGAGCGTTCGGCGAAGGCTTGTTACGTTCGGCGAAGGTGGAGCGTTCGGCGAAGGCTTGCTACGTTCGGCGAAAGCTTGTCCGTTCGGCGAAGGCTTGTTAAGTTCGGCGAAAGCTTGCTTGCGTTCGGCGAAGGTGGAGCGTTCGGCGAAGGCTTGCTACGTTCGGCGAAAGCTTGTCCGTTCGGCGAAAGGGCGTTCGGCGAAGGTCAGCTTGATGGTGAAGTCCCTCTTCCCTTGAACTTGTGGTGAAGGTCGGGGAAGGTCTTTCTCGCTTGGATGTGTTCGGCGACTTGTGGCTTGGGGACTTTCGGTGAACGTCGGGCACTTTCGGTGGGCTGATGCAGCTGGAGAGGCGATCCGTCTTCGACGAGAGCTTGAGGAAAGTGATGGCCGACCGACGCGCCGGTCACGTTTTATAGGAGGGCTGCGCATTGACGCATGCGCAGTGGGGTTGCGCACTGGTCGTGTCTGGAGAGCGAAAAAACCTCAAGCAACTAAAGAGCACTCAGGAACTGAATGCAATTAAATTTACAGGTAGTAGAAATTTTCTACCGATGACTAGAAACTATCAGTCTACCCCTGGGAGAAAAAGGATAACCCTGTTTAGAAGGTTGTTGCGTTTTTATCCACAAACCTCCCAGTGTTGTATTTTATGTATAAGTTGTTTGGTAACCTTAAACCATTCTAGTGGGAGTAGTTTAACAGTAAATAGAGCTGGTCGTTTACGGCGCACCTACAGTATTCAATTTTCTAACAACTATCGCAGTCTAGGTTAATTGAAATACGGCGGAGGGTTAATTTCGCAGTCATCCCAGATAAAAAAAATGACTAGACTTGAGCAGAGGCAGAATCCGTACAGGACGTATTACCAGAGCAATAGACGGCCTCATTTACTTGTTATAACGAAACAACCAAATTAACTTTGTATTTCTAGTGTGTTTCTTGATATATGTAATTTTTGCCCCACTCTCAGAATACTTGTACGATTTTCCTGCACAGAAGCAGCGCGGACAGTATTTAGCTAGTGGTTGCAAAAACAGTGTTCTTAATTTTTGTATTTTAACTTTGCTTTAAAATTAATTAAGCCACAAAAACGTTAGTCCCCCAAAAATATAAAACGGCGATTTTAATTTTTGCAAAACCAGTGTTCTTTTTAAACCTTGTAAAAACGATCCTGGGATAGGACTAAGTATCCCCTGGAGGTGTATTTCCTCAAAACTGGAGATGTACTTTCTCACCGGAGGTGTATTTCCTCAACTGATGTATTTATAACGCATATTCTTGCAATTTTGATTACAGTGCTTGGCAGTTCAAGTTATTGGCATATCTTGTGTGCACTAACCTTTCTGTTTTAGCTTCTGTTGTGGAGTTCAACAGAAACCCCAAATAGAATCTCCTTGGTGGGGAGCTGTAAAGAAGGCCCGAGTTCTTCACCCGATTTGAGAGGATACCTCAACTCAAACCATCAACAACCTGAGGGAAAACTTCGTTTACGGCAACGATCACTTTTTTTTTCTCGGCGCCTCGGCCGTGAAAAACCCCAAATTTCAAACGCCTGTATCTTCCAAGAAAATGGACCAATCCGTCTCATCTAAACAGCTCTTAATAGCCACGAACTTTATCTGTTTTCCCCCGCAAACAGAACACGAAAATTCCTTCTGGAACTCTCACAGCATCCATAAGAAAAACGCACGAAACCGATGCCGTAAAATCACCGTAGCGCACGAGACGCCATTTTCGCCACTTGTATAAATTTGTATTTGCTTTTATTTTCACTTAGGCATAAAGCCGAAAACATTAGTTCAGTGTTTTAGAGGGAGGAGCTTCCTCTACGAAGGTACTTAACCTCCCTAATAAATGTACAGATACCTTCTTTTGATATTTCTAAGTAGATTTAAGGTGACGATCTAAGATGCACTTGAGAAATGTCCAACATTCAAAAACCCAATTTTACGTCTATGAATATTAATTCAACTATTTAAAATGCGTTTTAGCATTCGCTGGTAACTTTAACTTTTATTTTATAATAATCTTTTAACGTAATCTTTTGCCATCCCAACTACCGGAGCTTAGGCAACATTTCGTCCTACGTATTTTACCGTACGTCTTTTCTGTTTGTACTTCGTTGTCCGTAGCAAAACCGACTTGGCTTTCAATTTCCCAAAGTAAACCTGGCTTCCCAATGTTAATAACCAAATTTATTATGAGCATTCCTTCAATAGTCGCGATGCTTAACATCGTGGTTAAAAAAAAGAAAACAATCCGTAGTAATTAAAGGCCTTATTCACGTTCCAAACAATGAGTATAACTCTACCGGCCTCTCTCTACCACGCAGTCAATAATTGTTCCTTCAAACGGCGCCAAGCGAAAAATCCTTTGCGCTGCCGACTTTTCTATTGTTCTCTAGGCCCTCAGCCAATCAGACCTCCGTAGCTATCCTCGGCGTCCGCGCCAACTTCCGGTACGTAGCATAAAAAGCCCCCGCTCCTCTCAATCGTTAGCACACGCTCATCCTCAAAGCCAGAGGTGACTACGCCAGTCGGTATAGGAGATGTCCCGTCCGAATGTTGCCATGCCGGGCAAAGGTAGTTGGTTCGTATTAGACTAGTGTTAGTTTAGAAAATTTAATTTTGGAAACCCCATTCGAAATTTAAGTTTTAAACTTAACCTAACCTTAGCTTTGAGGGAATTATGGAGGTGGAGCCATAGTCGGCATTCTAGGCCCCCATCGCCATAACGTCAGGGTTCACGGTCCCTTTCTAAAATCCAGCCTTTTTTCCCGTGTTTATTATTATGAACTTAATCTAAACACTAAATCTGCATTTAGACGACGTATTTTTTGGGTGCTTCCCTAGATACTAAGGATCTACAGATATGAAGATTTGATCTTAGGTCGGACTTAAGAAACATAGTCTTGACTATTTGTGTGTAATTCCCGCGGTTTGCAACAAATAGATTTATTTCATGTAATTCCCGCGGTTTGCATGTTATAACGGGTTCCCGAGGTCCCACAAACATTTTCTAATCGAAATTGTAGTTTTACTCTTCATCTTGTTGTTGAAGTTTGAGTTGAATTTAATGTAAATTCTTGTTGATTTTTCCTGTTGTAAAAATCGCCGTGCTTTTTATTTAAAGCTTTCTTGTACTGACACTAGTTGAATTTTAAATGTAACTGTTTATATTTATTTGCCTTTTAATAAACCTACGAGTTTGTAACACGCCTGTTTTTCTAAGACTAAATGTAGAAGTTATAGTTCTTAAGAAAACCACTTAATAATTAAACTTAGAGCTGCATTTAGAAACACCCACCTGGTGGGAGCGAATACCCCCCTTTAAAGTTATCTAGTTAGCCTACAGTTAGGACAAATGACTCTCTGTTACCCATGCTGGGGCAGTAGCAAACGTGTGCTGTTTTCCGTAAAAGTAAAAACCGCCACCGAACTAGAAGTTTAGAGGTCAAAACCACATTGATGACGGAGAAGTTACAAGCACCTTGAGAATCGTAGCTTCGGCCGCTACACTGTCTTAGAGGACGCATTAACTAATAGAAAAATTAATTTAATGGATCTGGATAACTCGTGAGCAGTAGCAATCGAGAAGAGAGAAACTATGTTGGTAAATAAAATACTAACACACCTAAAAACCGACGAAACAGCATTAAAACCTAAAGAATTGAGGCTTAAAGCCCTTCAATTAACCAGCGATGCCGTGCGCATGCACGATGCGTCCGAAGCTGACAAAGCATATGTGCGTGCACTTTTGCTTAAAGATAAAGAGGCTTTAATTAAAGACAAACAGGTTGAACTTAAAAACAACCAGCTTCTTAACGTTAACCTTGTCCATGGTTAAACAAAATCCAGTTATCAAACCCGAGAAAAAAGCAGACGCGGTAGCTGGTAAGGTTATTTACAAAGTGGAATGCAAAAAGAGAAATTAACTCATTTTTAACTATTTTCGAAAGAATACTTAAGGACCAGTGGGGTTGTTGGCTTACAGCCTTTAATGGGGAACATTTTGGTAAAAGTTTGTTTCCAACTTAGTGTGGCAGAGATCTACAATTATAATGTAGTCAAAACTAAACTTCTTGCTAGGTTCCTTGAGTCAAAAGAAACTGTTCAAGTCCATTTTTGAACTCTCGAAAAAGAAGCAGAACAACAACTATGCGTTTGAACTTAGGAATTATTCGAGTTATGGATGTCATTGGCCGAAATTAACGGCGATTATAACAAAGTGACCAGCTTGTTCTTAATAGAACAACTTCTTAAATCTTGTCCTTTGGCCTTCGAAAATGATTACCCTGTCATCCGAAGGATTTTACACTCGAGGAAGCTGCAATTCTAAATGGACAGCACGCAACAAGCAAATTGCGCTTGAGAACAGTTTGAAAGATGACAAGTCTAAAACTGGAGCACTGCCAGCCGGCCAAGGTGCTATACCCAGAAATGGTAAAACTAGCCCAAGTGTCAGTACCGGTAGTGAAGCCAGCACTGATGAGGCTCAAACTAGCAAATGCTAAGAGCAACAATAGTGTAAAATCAAATGGTGACAAGAGTTAGGCATTGTTTCGAGTGAAACTCAACAACCCACCTGAGAAACACATGCCTTACATTGAAGAGAGAACCGGAAATAATCATTGCCTGCTTTAATGTAAACAATGACGCCCTTAACACTTTGCAGTCTAGCACTTTCAAAGGTAAGATAGGTAAACATGGTAATTCTTAAAGGTTCCGCTAGTAGCATAACAGTGGCATTGCTAGAAACTGGCCCAAACAAAAAAGTCAATTTATTGCCGAACGGCGTTGACTGATAAAATAGTAAAGTTACGTCAAGTTCTTTGAGAACAATAGCTTGTGTTAGCAAGGTCTCTAACCCAAATTTTAGTGTACTGTTAGGCATAAGTGCCCTTACTCAGTTAACTAATTATGCAGACTTAAAATTAACTGTGGAACGGGACACCGCCCACCTCAGAAGGGTAGAACCATCACTGAAACCATGTCAACTCGAACACCATGCGCATGCAATGGCCAAGTACTAAACCCCAAGGTTCTGCAGCACCATGCACCACCAAGAGGCCTCCGCGTCAGCGCCCACCGTCAAACGACGCTGTTAAACAAAATGGCCCTCGGCCACACCACCGAGACTAGACTCAACCAATAACATCAGGGACCTTGTGAGTCCCGAACGAAACACCCAAGGCAAGAAGCTTCAGCAAGAACATTCCGTGCCAATCGCATGAATGCCACCACCATACTGACATACAGTAACAGAAAAAGTCTACAAGACGTGAAGACACCACCGCACTGGCATCCCGGTAATACACCAGACTTCTATCGCCCGTTTAACCGACACCACAGACCAGCATTAAGCCTAACTGACCACGCGTAAGCATTGCTCGGCATCGTATGCCTTTTATTTCCGTGCATACAGTGTCATTACCAAATACCAAACGCCTTTTTCCCGGCCCGGAATGTACAACATACAGTAATTATTTTAATTTCGCTTGGCATCGCATGCCCATTTATATACATGCGCATGAGCCAATATCCACAAAAAAAAAGCCTCGTCGGCCTGTATACTGCAAGACACGTAAAGAGCCACTATTAGGCCGCATCCCCCGGCCATCAAAATGGAACAATCCACCGCGTTCCCGCACATTCACTATCCATTAATGCTCTTTCGTTCCTTCCACAACAATCGCTAATGAGCTATCGTATAGCACCCTACGAGTTAACAAGGCATTGTGTGTCTTTTGTTCTTTCCATGCCGTAAATATCCGAATTTAAGACCATGGTCTTAAAAACGGAAAAAAGCGCACGAGCACAAAGGGTTACTGAAAAAAGTTTAGTTTATAAGACCAGGTGTTAAATTCAAAACAAGCTTTTGATATGTGTTATCAGGGCCTATATAACTAATATTTAAATTTTAAAAACGTATGATCGTTTTGCTCAGCTACCGATCAACCGAATTCGGATCTGAACCGAATCTGAGGGATACCGATTCGGTAAAATTTTACCCAAACCACAACCAAATCTACAACTTCTTTTCAACCCTATTTAAACATAATTAAAAACTTGATTTGGTTTGCCAATCTTACTTGAATTTGATGCAAGTCTGGCTTTTAATTAGTATTTTAATTATACAAATGTCAGAAAATAAATTTAAATTAATTTTATGAGCATACATCATTATGCCTGGTATCGTTAGACCTAATAAGTTTCGGTGGTTTTCAATTTCAATGGGCCACCTACCTATTGACACCTTGACACTAACAGTAGGTTGCATCAATTGATCATAAAATCCCAACAAAAACGATGATTACAGGAGCAGAATATATTAATAGTTGATTCTGTCTGATTATGGATGCCAATATTTTATTATCATTAGGTTTCTTGCTCCTTATGACTATAATTTTAGTGCTGCTTGTATCATGAGCAGCCATCTTGGATGTAAACGGTGCATTCGTTTGGAGTCCCAGTGCATGCAACATATCCGCGAAGCAAAAATCTTAAAACATGCAGAAATGCTTACACATATAGGCAGCAATAATCTTCATTCTAGTACTTTTCCTTAAACAAGAAAATGTTACCTGTTACCAAATTGCAGGATGTGAAAGAGTAACTAATTTATTTTAAATTTCAAATAAAAAAGAATTAAATGGATTAAAGAAAATACCATCCCCATTTGCTGTTTCATAACTACAGCATAATATATAATTATTTCTATACTGCGTTTTTTGTAGTCCCAAATAAAAAAAACGGGGTTTTACCCCTAAAAATACTTTTTACTTATCCTAAAATACTTACCTGTATTTTACGCTTTCCATGTTTGGAAATGCTATTCGTCCTAACCTTAAAACTTTATGCCCTCCTGGTTCATGTCCCAGCATTCCCTGGAGTCCATGGCTACAAAACCCGAGCTCCGCAACTCCCTTTCATAGTTTGTCTCCCCATCTCTAAAGGCGGTTCGACGTGGGAGGCGGAGGGTTCCTACAGGTAAGTATTTCAGGATAAGTAAAAACTATTTTTAGGGGTAAAACCCCATTTTTACTGTTATCCTAAAATACTTACCTGTACTTTACGCTGAATTTGTCATATTCTGCCCGACAGGGAGAACGCCGTCGAACCCTGCGCTTGACATGAACCGATTCCCCAAAAATTCCCTCATAAAGTAAACTGGGGGGAAAAAAGGGCACGACTTACTTCTTTACTTCCGCTGCACTACGCACCCTGCAGCTACGAATGCCTGTTTCCTTTGATCGCTTTCTCCCACATCCACTTCTCTAAGGTAGTGTGAAATAAAAGTTGTCTTCTTTTTCCACCTGCCTGCTGCCAAAACCTCCTCCAGGGTGGTTCCCATGGTGTATGCCCACGAAGCCGCCATGGCCAGCAACTAGTGGGCATTCACTCCTTCGCCCACTCGCTTATCATCCGTGTTCGCGTAGGCATCCGTGATAGCCCTGCAAATCCACTTTCCTATCAGTGCCGGGGTCACCCCTTCGCTGGTGGGGGCACCCTCCGGGGAAATCCTCAAAAACAGTGGTTTGTGTCCAGTCTTTAAACTCGACTCTCTAGAGGCACACTCACCTACTTCCTTCGAAGCTGCCAAATATTGTTTCAGTGCTCTGATAGGGCACTGGTTACGTTCAACACAATCCCTCCCTAGGATGTTTGTAAGCGCCTCGATGATGATAGGGGCCGGTTTGTCCTCTGGTTTTGCCGTCTTAGCTCTAAACCCGGGTGGGTGCAGTAAAGATAACCTCAACCAGTTGCTGGTGTAGCTAAGGAAGTCTCTTCCCCTTGCGAGGGCAGCTAGTTTCCCTTGCCTGGCTGGCGTCGCTAGGGCCGCCACGAAAACTGTCTTGATGGTTAAGTTTTCAAAGGATGCCTTTGTCAAAGGCTCGAATCTGGGTCCTGAGAGGAAATGCAGAACTTTGGGCACGTCCCACTGTTGGCACAGGCGTCTAGTCTTGGGTCGTCGTACCACAAACGACTGCACTAATTTGGATATCACACAGTTCGTCACGACTTCAGTTTTACCAATGCGGGATAGCACCGAATTGATTGCGGCTAGATACCCTTTGATGCAAGGGAGTGACAGCCCTGATCTAAAGAGTCCCTCAAGAAATTCACACACTGCTTGCACCGAGGGATCACAGGGGTACACTTCCTTCGAGACACACCACACATGCCACCCTCTCCACTTCCCTTCGTATACTCCTACGGTGAAGTCGCGCAGAGCTTTGATAACTGACGCTACTACCTTCCCGGAGAACCCCTTACTCATGAGCTCCGCCGTTAGAGTAGCCACCCGTGAAGATGTAGGGCCTCCGGTTTCGGGTGAAGGACCAATCCCCTGTTCTGTGACAGTAGGGACGTCCACTGTGGGAGCTTTAGTGGAGGTTCCTTTGCTGCATTCCAAAGGTCCACGAACCATGGCGCCGCTTCCCACCACGATGCTACCAAGATGAACCTCCCTGGTGACTCCTGGATCTTGTTCAGGACTGTTGAATCAGTTTGAAGGGGGGAAAGAGGTAGGCCACCATTCCTATCCAGTCTGCACTCAGGCTGTCTACTCCCAAAGCTTTCTCGTCTGGGAATGGGGAGAAGTAGCGCGGAAGCTGTGTATTCTTGAATGTCGCGAAAAGATCTACTAGTGAAGTCCCCCACCTCAGAAATAACAGTTTGCACGCCTCCGGGTGCAGTCTCCACTCCGTCGTTGGAGGAAGGGCGCCCCGGGACAGTTCGTCCGCGAGCACATTTAGGTTGACCGCGATGTGCCTTGGAATTAACGTAATGTTCATGAGGAGGCAAAGATTGAATAGCAATCCTACTTCCTTGTATAGAGAGGATGATTCGACTCCCCCTCCTTTCTTCACATACACAAGTTCCAACGTGTTGTCGCAGAGGACTGTCACAACGCCGTTCTGAAGTTGCGCCTGCCACACAGTAATTGCCAGGCGGATGGCCCGCAATTCCAACACATTTATGTGTAACTCGCACTCTGGTTGTGTCCACTTCCCGGCCGACTGTTCTGCACCCAGGGTCGCTCCCCACCCTGTTAATGACGCATCCGTCATCAGCAGCCAGTCCTCCGCCAGTGTCAACACTGGTACTCCTTTGGTAATGTTGTTCCGTACCGTCCACCACCTGACATCTTCCACTGGTTCGTGTACGAGTGAGATCCGGTCTTCCCAACTCTTGCATGGTTTCCATTCGTGGTTGCGGAACCAGTGTAGGGATCGTGTCCGCCATCCTCCGAACTGGACGTGGTCCGCTCAAGAGTCCATTTGTCCTATTATTCTGCAGAGATCCCCTGCCGTTAGCAGCGTTCTCTCCAATAGTTTCCCCGCGCCCTCTATCAACGACGCAGTCCGTGCCGGAGAGGGTTTCACGCTGAATGAGAGAAGATCGAAATCCGCTCCAAGAAATTCGAATGACTGAGCTGCCACCAGCCTGGATTTTTTCCAGTTTATTCCTAGGCCTAGTCGGTGTAAGAGTGCCGTGCACTTTGCTATCTGCGAGCTCAGTAGCATGTGGTCCAGGTTTGCTAAGAGCCAATCGTCGAGGTAGCCGAAACATCGAATTCCCCAGCCGTGTAACTTCGCAATCACTGGTTTCATCACCTGGGTGAAAACTAGGGGGGCTGTGCACAACCCGAAGGGAAGCACTCTGAATTGGAAACACTCTCCCCCGCACAATAAGCGAAGCAGGTGGCGCACTGATGAGTGGAGCGGGATATGTAAATAAGCGACCTGGAGGTCGATAGATGTTGTGAAATCCCCTACCTTGAGAGCTTCCCGGATCGATTTCAACGTCTCCATCTTGAAATGGCTGTTCAAAATGTATGCGTTGAGCTGTTGGAGGTTGAAGGTTGGGGATTACCCATGCCAGAGTGAAGAATCCCGGGGTTTCCCTTGGAGCCCTCTCTATTGCCTCCTTCAGGAGTAGTACCTGTATCTCTTCCACGTATTCCGGAGGCTCTGTGCGGTTCCTCAGCCAGACCGGTGGATGATGCACTAGTGGAGGTAGCCGCTCGAACAATGGGATATACCCGAAACGCACTACGTCTAACACAAACTTGTCCACCACCCAATTTTTCCCACTCCTTCCAATGTCGTGTTGTACTCTCCCTTCCCCCTGGCCATGAGGGGGGAGCGTGCAGAAAGTCCAAGTCAGTTCTTGGGGTTTCGTGGTTTCCTTCCCCCACGTGATCGAGGGAACATACCCCTGTTGCCTTGACCCCTGGGGTAACCTTGTGGTGGTCCTTGAGTCTGTCGAGTTTGGCCCTGGGGTTTTTGTCCACTGTTTGAGTTTCGAGGGGGGATGTCCCCTGACTCCCTCCACGAAATGGCCATTGATTCGAGTTGCCTCTTCCTTGCCCATGTCCTCTCGGGCGTGGGGCGTTAGGGGGTGGGGGGAGGAGGAGGAACACTTTATCACGCACTTCCGGGGCAATCACGAGCAACTGACCATTGAATAAGTAGTATTGGGCCTTGTGAATCGGGAGCAGCCTCAGATTTTTCAGGGTGTCCTTGCACATCCCGTTATGAGCCCCACACAGGTATGTGTCCCTTCGGTGCAAAACTAAATTAAATAAGGAATGGGTGCCCCAGTTAATGGCGTCCGACTGGAATTCAGAAGCTTTCCTCATAAGCTTGACGGCCCCTTCGATCGCTTTGATGTCACCTGATTCGGGTGGAAGTGCTAAAAAAGATCTCAATATGGCGTTCGCTGCGGAATAGGAGAGGTCAGCAGTCGAGTTGGATCGAAGACTGGCCCTCAGTAGTTTTTCCTCCTCTTCGTATTGGGCTAAGCTCGTAATAATAGCAGTTGGTTTTGGGAGTGCTGAGTCCATTTCCATACTGCATGTAGTGAGCACATACTCAGTTTCCTCAAATGTTCTGTATCTCCTCACTTTTGGTACGTCAGCATTATTTGTCGAGAAGAAAAAAGAGCCCTTCGAGAGGTCCCGTGGAGGGGGGGGGGGGGGGGGGGGGACAAAACTTTCCCTTTTTCCCGAACACACCCCCATTCACCAGAAGCTGACGAAAAAGAATCTGCGATTATGGCAAGTTTTTCGGCTCTTTGCTCACACGGTCATGGTTAGCAAATGAGAATGCAAGCGGTTCCCACACTGCCGGAGTGGCAGGGAGGATTTTCGGCCAAAACGACTCCGGGAGTGACGAGTTTACTTCTTCCACAACCCATGCCCACTCTATTTCCTCCAATTCTTCTTCTTTTGCCGGATCTTGAGGGATTAGCAGTGGATCAACACTATTTATGGGCTGTCGCGCTGTCACTTGTTATTGTAGCACTCGGTGCAGTATAACTATTACGTCGCTGCGGCGGAGGGGGGGGGAGTAGGGTGATTCCATGCCCCACCCGAACCAGCTGGGATATGGTTGCCATTGAGGGCGATCCTGCCATCCCCGTTTCCATTATTACACAAACAATAATCGTTATTATGTCCCTGTGCTTGATGCCAGTCACGATTGTGTCCGTCATAATTTCCCCATTGCCATAGCGTCGCTTAAGAATTGCCGTCTCCGTCGCCTTGGTAATTGTCACTCGAATGATAAATGTTGTCGGGAAATGACTGCACTCGTGTGTCGTCACGTGACACGTCTTGGTTGTCGGCCTGCGACCGTGTGTCCGATGCGGCTCGTGGTGTCGAGCCTCACCTGACTGGCTTGTCGCCAACTCCCCCTTTCCCGTGGTGTCGGGAACAAGGAGAGTGTGGCCGCCCGTGACGCTACGCGACAGCGGTTGCAAATGGTCGGCTGCTAACCGGGGCGATCAGAGCAAGCCTCTCCAAACGCTTGATTATCACTAGAAATACTAAGTCGTTTCGGCGACATATCATCAACATCGACAGACTTAAGTTTGTTGTTGTTTCTGGGCGGTGTCGATGGCGGCATGAGCGATCTGTCGTGCCTTTGTTTCCGGTGTCGCATCCTTGATTTGTAGACACAGGAATCACCACTTGTTTCGATAGCATGACTAAACTGTGTTTCTCTAAACTCCGTGGCGTCATCAAAATACCGTTCGAATGTCGATAAAGGTTTCTTGGTGATCACTGCGTCACGGTTAGCTTCCATTCGTTTGCACTCCAATGCCACTGAATGTTTAATAGATTCGACCATGTCGATTTCTTCGATCACTTGTTCGTGTACACTCGACGATTCATAATGTCCGACGCCCCAGTTGAATATGAACCGTCGGAAAATTCTGCTTGGAAATCGGCATCAAATTTACTTCTTCCTGCAACCAGCGCTGCTGCCCTGGCTTTTTGTGCTTTCCGTTGCTTTTTTCTTTGGGCCGATTGGCCCCACGTGGCTTGTATATCCATCATGAGATCGCTGTTCATATTACCACATATATTGCACAGAAAGCTTACAAAGTCGCACGGTCTGCATATCCTGCAGAGATCGTGCGAGTCAATCGGGTTGAGTCTTTTTCCACATTTAGAGTCTGTCTTCCCTTGGCAAGATCTAGGTTTCTGAGATGTGGAATCCATTGTCGGTTGAAGAACGAAAATAATGCGACCTATTCTGGTCGCGTCCCAAACAAACTATGAGGGGGAGTTGCGGAGCTCGGGCGTTGTAGCCATGGGCTCCAGGGAACGCTGGGACATGAACCAGGAGAGCATAAAGTTTTAAGGTTGGGACGAATAGCATTTCCAAACATGGAAAGCGTAAAATACAGGTAAGTATTTTAGGATAGCAATACAAATTTGTAAATTCCTTGTAGGCTAGTCTAAATTTACTTTTTTATTTCCATACTTTGAGCTTGTTAACTTTTTAATTTCCATACTGCACAGTTGTCTGATTTTTCCCCCCAAGTGGCCATAATAAAATTTTTTTAAAGTGAAATTATTTAACATAATGAGAAAGTTAAGTTGTACTTAATAAAGCATGGCATTGGGACAGTACATTTTAATAAGTCCTTCCTCAGCTATAGGACAGAAAAAAAAAACAAGGTCCGGTGGAGATCGGGACTGATCAGGCAAACCTATTCACTATTGAAGGCTCCAGACTCAGTAAATCTGAGTTTGGTAAATCCACAAATCTATACCTAAGTTGGGGATGAATTGACAGCAAGACAACGAAAAAACCAACCAACACAACAAACATGACGGCGTATTATTTTTTTCAAGGCTGGCTTAAGTAGGGCACGTAACACTCCAGAGTGTTTTATTTACTATTTGAAACGTGGCGGCAGTATTAAGTGTTTGATAACTGGTAGAAGACAAACTCACTGTGCTATTTTAAAGTCGCTTAAAAGATCGTGGTCTTAAGTTAGGATACAAGACCGGGGTCTTAAATTAGGTTATTTACAGTAACTGTAGCAAATGCGATATCGTATAGCGCGCTACGAGTTATTGTGTAACTTTCAAGGCATCGTTAGACTTGTGTCCCAAAACACATATAAACACGCAAATATCATAGCGCACACTTTTTTAAAAACAAACAAGTCATAGCTTTACTCACTGGCCCGGCTGACCGCCACAAATTGGCCCAAGTCCACCGCCATTCTTCGCAATTTTCCCATAAGGCGGAAACCATAACAACTTCGACCCAACTAGAACGATGTCAAATCTTCGGTAGGTTGGCCGGTAAGCGGAAATAATGCTGTAGCATATTGCTAGGCACATGTTCTTAAGTTTAAAGCCCAAACATCACTGATATCCCAACCAAAACACGACCAAGCTGCACGTCGGCAAAAGAACAGTGGTTGATACAAGCGAAGCAGCACGATGGGGAACTACCGGAAATGACGGAAATTGCATCAGTTAAGAGATTTAAATATGCAAATTTGTAAGATCAAGCCTGCCGAAAAGCAAAGGGATATCCCAATGTAGTTAACCCAGCTAGGAGGATGCTACGAAGGAGAATGACCACCATTTACCATAAAACACGTGGAAAATAATGGAGTAAAGCTTATGAATAATCAGTTTCTGTCACATCCATTTATCCACCATCTTATGCATCCTAAGTTGCAGAACTGACTGAACAGCAAGTGGCAAGCAACCAGCCAGACAGCAAAGACAAACGAATGTAAAGAACTGTGGTCACGAGGGAAGATTTAGAACGTAATTGACAAAAAAAACATCCGATGCAGTAGTAATAATAAGTTATCATAATCACAAGAAGCCTGAGAAGAAAGCCGATGTTCAAGCACAAAACACCACGGATTGATTAAATTTCAAAATTTGCACCAACGTTTTTAGGTTATGTATTTTGTTGAAGTTTCAGTAAAAATTAGTTCATTATGATTCCGTTAGTTCAAAATAAACTGTAGAGACTCCTAATCCATTTTTTGCAGCCAAATTTTTCTCACCACCAGCTTTTAACTTCTTCACGATCTCCAGCTTCTTTTGAATGTTCAAAATAACATGTTTTCATTCTGGAGATTTGGGTGGCATTTTTAGTTTTATTTTAAAAAGGATGGATTAAAAAAAAATGCTGTTCGAAGTACGGTTGTGATTACTTGAATGAATGAATCATGTTCTGCTGGCTCGAAGAACTGCTTGGCCGGACGAGTTCATAGCGCTTGGTAGAGGAAGGGGTTTTTAGATATAACCTGATCTTCCGATGGAGGCCAAAAAATCCACTGGACTTAGCTGAAAATCCTTTTCAAACTGACGATCGAGCACACTCCCGGGTGTATCACTTGAAGTGGTACGTTTCATCTTTGTTTTTGAATTTTTTCCCTAAATCTTGCAAATGCTGGCAATTTCTTCTAGCCATAACACAGTTCAACCAGAATAATGTGCCACTTATGAATCTTACAGCAGCAACATATAACAACATCAATACGCTGCTACATCCAGAGCTTACAGAGAAGCTAAACCGGAAGTGGTTCTCTCCAATCCAGAGAGCTGTACAGCTCAATGGTAACTCCATCGCCAACATCGTGACCTAGTGTGAAAGATGTGATCGTTGTTTTTCCATAGCTGTAAACACTCCGACGAAGGTGAACGATTTTTCACCCAAAACTCAATGAACAATTTTGTTAAATAGTTCGTTTTGTGGTTTTAGTGTAGATTTTGAAATAGTGTCAATTCTTGTTCTGAATGAAATTGGAAAATTTCTCAGATTTTTGTCTTGAAATCACATGATAGGTAGCAACAACAGAGTTGAGTCAACTGATGGTTACAAGCTCTCCGTAACACCAACATACAGGATTCTTTCCAGTTCTACAGCCTAAACGTAGGCCTATACTATACTAACGTCCAGCCATGTCCAAAATGAAAAGTGAAGGGGAGCGATCATTGTTGTGGAAGCAACAATAATGGGATTCAGACACTCATACAATTAAAGCTTGTTTAGGGCATTTCAACATTATTTAAATGAAATAAGCACAAATTAAAGGTTAACATTTTTGAGGAAAGTGAAAATGCATACAACATTCTAATCACATGCTTTAACAGTTTGGAATGTTGAAGAAGCTTCAAGCTATGTGGCAATTTAGTTTGTAAAGGAAATCATCTTGAACACAAACTATGCTCTATTTTCAAAAAGACGGCACAAAAATGGGTACTGCAAATTTTTGACAAATCACGGTAGTTTTCTAAAGCCACTATACGTTTCTACAGTATGTCTCAGAAGTCCCGCACCAGTCAAATAAATCCTGAAGACTTGGATATAGGTTGCTTATAATAGCATGCTAATATAGGAAGTCACCTATGACGAATCCGATGACGCCATCCAAAATCACCTTGGAGGTCGCATTAAAGGTCATCCAATTTGTATCTAGTACCCTACGCAAAATAGGGACATAAAGTAAATAATAAAGTTGTGAGGAATAGCGCTACTTGTACAACACAGGAAGCAGATCATAAATCACACGCAAAACAAGGAAGATATTGACGAATTGGGTGGTGCCACAGAGAACCAATCCATGGAGCAGCAAGAAATACAGAAATAGCTGAACCATCAACCTATAACAGTAACAAGGGTAGAATTCTTGCCAGGTTTTGGTTATACTGCAAAATAAACGCCGGTGGCAGATTTAAGGCAAAAGGACTGAGTGGGCAAGCCCCGAAAATCTTTTTTTTTTCTTCAGTTCCATTTAACCACCAGTCAGCTTTTCCATGCTCAAGTATACAATCTACTTCGTTCCCTGCATTTACCAAAAGTAAATGCACGAGTTTTCGTGAGTTTACCTATGTGCATTTACGAGAATTTAAACAATGGTACATTTTAGTCGAATTTGGGACTCGTACTTTTGAAGTCATGGTATTAAGTTAGTACGAGGTGGAGGGGGGATGGTTTTGTTGACATATCTGTTTCTTACTACCTGGACTACTCACTTACACAGACACTATATGCCCTGTTTTCCCATGCAGAATGTACTAAGTAAATGTGTCTTGACATCGGCCTAATTGGTGTGTTGGTTGTATGCATTTATCATGGGAGAATTTAACAGACAAGGAGGGGGAGGACCTTCTACCTAATAGGACCTTCCTTATCAGTAGGGATCGACCGAGTCCGGCTATATCCGGATCCGGATCTTGCCGGATACTACAGTAATTATTTTAAACCGGATCCTACACAAATAGTCAATTTCCTTTTTTTCTTTGCTGCTTAATAAAATCTTAGTAAAATAACTGAGCAGTCTAAGAGTATAAAAAATTGCAGATAAAATAATTATATTGTAAATTATTATACAAAAATATGAACGGGAGAATACGAAATGAAGATGCCAAAAAAGTCAAAACCTTTATTAGAGAGCACAAATCGAGCGCTATTGACTAGTCAAGTTGTACCGAAAGTTGGCTCATTTCTCCGCGCAAGAATCGTAATTAAAAAAAGGTATTTCCACAAAGACAACTCGAATTCATTAGATTTTTTTATATCTTATCAAAACCTAACCGCAAAAAAAAAAAAATCAACCGCATTAATTAGGTGTAACGACGGGCACGTATTCCCTATCACACATGGTGAGTGAGTTAAGCCTAACGCACGAAGCTGCAAACGTTAACATTTTCACCTTTGAACTTTTTAATTTCTGGAAAAAGATCCGATATTTACTTCACTGGGCAAATGTTGAGTGCCTTTGAAGTATCCAAAATTCATTTTGTTGGAGAAACTGACTATCTGCTCCCTTAATTCGTTTTTAGGATTTAGTAAACATTGCCTTTACTTTGTCACGTAGCAGTAGTTAAGACCAATGTCCCACCTGGAGGAGGTAGTCAACTGTCGGAGTAATTAGCCAACTCCAAAACCTGATCTGTCTAACTGATAACACCCATATTTAAATCTGCACATACCAGTATTATTATTTAAAAAATTATTTTCAGCTTTATTATTTTATACTTATACTTATATGCCAGGTGTAGGCTCTGATAGCCAACTCAAAAACCAGACATGATTAACTGTTAACCTTGTTTAAATCTTTAAATATTTGTTTAGTGTCTTTTTTATTTTTATTTCACCTTATGTTATTTTATTTGGTTTTATTTATAATTAAACACAATTTAAAAATATTTGGACAAAATTTATTTTTATTTTTTCAAACCAGGTATGATTAACTGATAACCATGTTTAAATCTTTAAATATTTATTTAGTGTTTATTTGAATTTTCATTTCAGCTGTATGTTATTATTTTATTTTATTTATAATTAAACAAAATTTTAAAATATTTTGGAGATTAGAAAAGATTATTTTTTAAAACCAGGCATGATTAACTGATAACCATGTTTAAACCTGTAAATATTTTTTAAACTTTTTTTGTAATTCAACTTTTTAAGTTATTTTATTTGGTATTATTTAGAAAGTAAACAATTTAAAAATAAAATAAATGTGTATCCTATACTGGCTTCACAAATGTTGCAAAGTTCTGCAAATTATTTTTTCGAAATCCTTAAATTAGAAAAAATGTTTTTGATTAATTAACCGAATTAGTGCTGTGTTTGATTGTTTCACAAATTTAGAACAATGTCACATCAGTGCTGTAGCATATAGGCACTTGCACTGTACTGTACTCTTAATAGTGTAAGACTTCCGAGTGATTAATGTAAGAAATGTAAAACAAAACGAAAATTAACACCATCTGCAACTTATAAGGAGAAAATATAACAACTTTATTTCATCATTTTCTTGTGAATTACCCGGTATCCAGCACCGGCCCGGATCCGGATATGATCGGGCGCTAGCATCAATTTATCCGGAACCGATCCAGACCGAGTAAAATGCTATCCGGTCTATCCTTACTTATCACTAAAGGAAAAATGCAGAATTGTTTAAATGATCGCATGTGGCACGATATCTGGGGGACTCTGGGTGTGAAAATTATGGATATGCAGGTTAAGAGCGGGAGGTAAACAGCAAGAAAAGAGCCATTGACTTTTCGGGGACAAAACGGGGCCTTTCAGACCTTGCCCACCTGGTCCTTTTGCCTTAAATCTGCCTCTGGTGTTTGTTATAGAGTATTGCCAAAACCAGGCAAGAATGCTACCTTTGTTACTCTTTCATTTGATGTTTTGCTATTTCTGTATTTCCTGCTCCCCGTGGATGCTTCTCTGCACTACCCAACTTCTTTCGCTAATATCTTCCTTGTTTTGCATGCGATATTTGTTTTGCTTCCTGTGTTGTACAAGTAGCACGATTCCCCACAAACCTCTAATTTACTTTTCGCCCCTATCTTGCGTAGGTTAGGAGATACAAATTGGAAGACCTTGAATACGACCTTCAAGTTCATTTTGGATAGCATCATCGGATTTGTCGTGGGTCACTTCCTATACGAGCATGCTATTATCAGCAAGTGATATCCAAGTTTTAAGGATTTATTTGACTGGTATGGCACTTCTGAAACATACTGTATAGTTACGTACTATACGTTTGTCTTCTTCAGCATCTTCCTACCTCCAATCTTGGTAATTTTGGTGGTATTTCTAACAGCAAAACAACGATCGTGATATAGGAAGTATAGAGAAGGTTACCAAGATTGCCTGAAGAATATAAATGTGCAGTAAATTCAGAAACATATATCGTAGTGACTTTAGAAAACTACTGTGGTTTGTCGAGTGCTGTCCTTTTGAAAATATGTACTTTGTGTTCAAGTTAGGATTGTATGATATGGAATGTGCTGTCAGCAGCATACGAGTTGCAGCAAAACATCTTACAACACCGAATGTGCACGCGAGGTGAGAGACTAGGCTAGTTTAAATCATTAAAAAGAAATAAATGTACGTGTGTATGTGCACCAGACCCTAATGTGCATATGGACATGAAGAAAGTGCCAAATGAAAGATTGTTAAATTAAGCTTCTCATATATTTTTATCACTGTAAACTTATTTTTTTGTCTCAAATATACAACTTACTGCTCTGAAAACTGGTAATAATGTCGAAGTTTCACCAAACCTACGGGAAATTATTCAGAAATCATTCTAAATTATTTTATAATTTTCTAAATTATTTTCTAAATTTCTAAATTTTTACTAAATTTTTACATTTTTTCAGAATTTCTAAATTTTGGGAGATTATTCAGAAATTAACGAGCAACAATTTACACACCTAACACAACACAAATTTAGTGTAAGTTAAATTTTTTGAGTAGCCTATTATTTCGTAGTTATTAAAATGAGTATCAAACAGTTGAACCTTGTTTTAACTTCACTTTTTTACAACAATAATCCGCTTATAACAATGAACTTCTTGAAGCTTGTGAAGCAACAAAGCATGCTACAATACTGGTGTCTATGTTAATCTTGGAAAAAAAAAAGATCCATAGACTAATGTTGTGAAGAGGTTCCACTGCAAATGAATCTACATCTAACAAGTACTGCAACTTTTACTTTGCTATCCGTTAAACAATCTTATACGATTTACAGCGGATAAAATTTAACACATCAAAAAACTAAAGTTTTAGAAGTAAAAGTGGTTTTTACTATCCTAAAATACTCACCTCCCTTTTAGGTATTCGAGAGCTTAGAGCTCCTTTCTGCCCATGAAAACATTCTTATGCTACTCCCAGTTTACCCCTAGGCGCTAAGCGACCGACCACTGGCTCCTCCTGACCTAGATCGTCACTTTTTTCGCACTCCATACTGGCTTGTGCGTGGTTGGCAGGTGGGTTCCCATTCCGGTGAGTATTTTAGGATAGTAAAAACCACTTTTACTTCTAAAACTGTAGTTTTTACATCTTCCAAAAATACTCACCTCCCTTTTAGCTGCCTTAAATAGGAGGTGAGCCAAGCCAGCGACTGGGGTAGCATAGGGACCAACTAACTAACACCTTACCTCTAATCCTTCTTCTTTGACTCCGGGTTTTTCTGGGTGATGGCTCCTGCCAGAACCAGTGGGCCTAGTTGGGTGAGGCTCGTTGTCTCCCCAATTTTCTATAGTAGTGGCTGATAAAAACTGATTTATGATGCCACGTACATGCCGTCGTTATCTCCTTAAGTGGAATACCGACAGCAAACGCCCAGGACGCCGCCAATGCTCTTTAACTCGTCAGCTTTTACTTCCTTGGGAATGTCAAGGCATTCTTTAGGTGATTCGTAAGCTCTTCTGATTGTTTGGCAGACCCACTTTGCAACATACTTTGCCGACAGTTTCGGCATGATTGTTGGTTTGGCCGAGGCTGTGTCGACTGCCAGAAACAACGGCGTGAAAGTCTCTTGTCCGTCCAGGTTGCAGTTAGCTGTCCTGTCAAGATAATATCTGAGTGCTCTGACTGGACAGTGTGTCCTTTCTATTTCCTCTTTACCCAGGATAGGGCTGAGTGCCTGAATAGTGATGGGTTTTGCCTACTCTTTGGGTTTTGGGTTTTGGCCCTGAAGCTAGGGTTGTAGATCATCGTAACTTGTGCACAACCCTTTGTCACTTGGAAACATGATTTGTCCCTGGATAAAGCTGTGATTTCGCTTTGTCTTCCTGCAGTAGCCATGGCGACCAGGAACAGGGTCTTCTGAGTCATCATAAGGGTCTATGCTTTGTTCAGTGGTTCGCAAGGTGGGCCCGATAGATGTTCTAACACCAGTGGTAGATTCCATAAGGGCAGAAGTCTCCTAACCCTTGGTCTAAGGATGCTGAATGACTTCATGAGCCTTGAAATTATGACGTTTTCGATGATATCTTGTTTTCCGTAGAACGTGAGCACCGAGTTGATGGTCGATCTGTATCCTTTGATTGTAGGGACTGAAAGACGTAGTCGAAAAGTTCCACTAGGAATTTGGTTCCATCGGTCTCCTTCGGGTTACATGGTTCTACTTGGTTTTTGTTGCATCAATTAAACCACCTTCTCCACTTTGTGTCATAAACTTCTCTCGTTGATTGTTTATGGCACAGGATGAGCTTCTCAACCACTTGTGGTTCGAAACTCGCTGCGTTAAGTTTCCTCTTCACAGCAACCACGCGTGAAGCTGAAGTTTGTCCGAATCCGGATGCAGCGACCTCCCTTGGTTTTGGGAGAGCAGATCTCTCCCTTGAAGGGGAACTGGGTCTTCCTTCTGGAGCTCCAAAAGGTCGACGTACCAGCTTGCTGCTTTTCAGTTCGGTGCTATCAGGATGAACCTTCCTGCTGATCTCCTGATCTTCGTCAAAACCTGCTGGAGCAGGATAAAGGGTGGGAACAGGTATGCCGACATCCCGTTCCAATCCATGCTTAAGGCATCCGTTCCCCAGGCTCTCTCGTCTGGGAATGGTGAAACAAAGTTCGTCAACCTTGTGTTGAGGATGGTGGCAAACAAATCTACCATCGGACGACCCTATTTGTTGAAAATTGTTCGGCAAACTTCCATATCCAGAGTCCATTCCGCCGGTGCGGTCTTGTTCTGTCTGGAAAGTTGATCTGCTAGCACGTTCGCTTTCCCTGTAATGTGCCGAGGTATCAAGCTGATGCTGAACTGGATGCATAACTAGAAGATTTCCGACACTTGTGTAGTGAAACCGACTTTGTCCCACCTCCTCTCCGAATGTAAACAACTGTTGCCGTGTTGTTGGACAACACTTGAATCGTCTCTGTCGGGATGCTCGGCCTCACACTTGTAGAGCTTCGAGGACCGCCCTCAGCTCCAGGTTGTTTATGTGAAGTTTGGACTCAGACGTTGACCAAATCCCTGCGAGCTGCTCCTCTCCCATGTGGCTCCCCATCCCGACATCGATGCATCCGTAACCAGTGTTCTCGTTGTTACTTGGTTGTGGATTGAGACACCTATCTTCAGATTCTGTGTATCTCCCCACCATTTGACGTCCTCCCTGGGAAGGTGAGTCAACAATATCAGATCTTCCCACGAGATTCTTACTGGCCACGCTGTCTTCCTGAACCAGTGGAGACTCCTTGCTCTCCAGGATCCCCAGGGCACTAGATCGGCCATCGAGTCGATTTGGCCTATCAGCTTGCTGAGGTCTCTTGCTGATATTTGGTCGCGTTCCAGGATTTCTTTGACTCCTTTCTGAGTTTTGAGGATCCTTTCCTCCGAAGGCGCTACCATGAATGATCTTGACCTGAAATCCGCTACTAGAAAAGTGAAGGACTGCGCTGGTTCTCGCCTGGATTTCTGATCGTTGATCCCAAATCCCAGGTTGTTCAACAGGTTGCAAGTCAATCTTGTTTGGTCCCGTAGGATTTTTTTCCTGCAGATTCCTCAAGAGCCATCGTCTAAGTAACCGTGCGCTTTCACCTTTTCCTGGTGTAGTAGGCTTAGCGCCGTTTTTAGGATAGAGGGGAACACGTGCGGAGCCGTGTTCAGTCCGAACGGGAGGACCTGGAATTGGAATGCCCTTCCATTGACTGCTAGTTTGAAAAACTTCCTGCAGGACGGGTGGAGTGGTACATGCAGGTATGCATCTTCCAGTCTATTGATGTTGTGAATTCGTTCTCCTGCATGCTCTCCCTTATAGACTTTAGGGTTTCCATTTTGAAATGCTGTACCTTGATGAAGGAGTTCAACAGTTGCAGGTTGAAAATCAGTCTTCTTCCTCCTCCCTTCTTCTCGATCACCCTTACTGGGCTGAAAAATCCCTCTTCCTCCGTGGGTACCTCCGCGATCGCTCCTTTTGTTAAGAGGATCTCTAATTCTTCTTCCAGTACCTTGTCTTTCTTGGTTAGCATCTGGTGTGGGGCTTTGTCTGCTAGTCTTGGGAACGAAGGTATCGCTTGTAACCAATTTCCACGTGCTAAGGTGGCGTGCTAACCTGCCCCCCACCTGCCAGTGAAGGGGGCCCGGTTCGTTCCAGATGGCGTCACTGAGCCTTAACCCGTCCCCTGCCATTCCTTTTGCGTGGCGGGAATGGATGGTTTCGCTGGTAGTTATCATGGTCACGGGTGTCCTTGTGGCCGTCTTTCCCTCTCGGACCGTGTTGTTGTACCCCTCCTTGCTGTGGTCCCGCTGCGAAGTGGAGGTCTTGAAAGGGCTTGCTATTAAATTTCCCCGGGAAAAAATTCTTTTTCTTGGGTCCCACTTTTTTCTACGGTTTGGTTTTGTTCCTTAACTCAGGAGAGATGGTAAGCAGCTCCACATTAAACAATTTGTTGGTTTGGTGACACGGCAGGAGCCTAAGTTTTCCCAATGTATCCTTGGGAATCCCCGGTGCTTCCCCGTAAGTAAGCGTCTCTACGATGAAGGACGGCGTTAGCTGTAGAACGTACGTTCCAGTCGATAGTTTCTTTTTGAAATTCAACTGCTTGCTTCAGTAATTCCACGTAGTCCTTGAGAATGCCCGGCTCTTGATTGTTTGTCGGTGTCCGAATGAACGATTGGAATGCCGCTAATGCGGGCGATGCAACAAGTTCTGGGTGAGAGGCTTGATTGAGAGGCTGAGCATCTTTTCTTCAGCTTCGTATTGTTTGATAGGGATTCTGATGAATCCTGGCTTGGGGAGGCAATAATCATAGTCCATAGTCACTGATTCCGTCAAATATTCAGCCTCTCTGAATGTATTATAGTTTCGTGCTCTGGGTGGGTCTGCATGGTGAGGTCCAACTGCTGTGCCAAAAAAGAAATCTAATTTTCCAGCATCGTGATGTGGTAACTCTTTCCCCATAACAATAGGCCTACCTCCCTAACGAAGTTGTCCTGCAGTGTCAAGCAACGATCGGTGGAGCATTGACGATTGTGGCAGTAGCACCTGTTTTTGTGCGATGTCTTCCATTTCGGAAAAAGAGGCCCCCGGGGGTTCCTCAGGATTCCCTGGCGATTTCTCAGGCCTTTCCCGAAAAAATGACACTGGTAGATAATAACGTGCTTTTGCCACTCTCATTTCGAAAATTTTTCTTTTCGAAGTTTTATTCGTTCCTTCGTTCCTTTCGGAAGATGAAGAGGAATCTTGACTGTGGGAACGTTTTTTCCTGGGTTGTGAAGATGATCTCGTTCTCGAATTTCTTGATCGATGATCACGATCTTCTCTTCTTGAAGGGCTTCGCGCCCTCTTCCGGTGTTGTCTTGGTGGCGACTGACGACTAACAACTGTCGGAGGTTGCAACTGATGACCCACAACGACTGCCGACTGGTGTGATCCGTTGTTATTCACTGGCTGTTGATCATAATACGGTGACTGCTGACTGGCCTGGTCGATCCGTCCTGCTGTATTAACTGACGACTGCTTCGTTCATGTTGTGACTGACGACTGCCGATCGATTGGTCCGACGAACGACTGTAATTCGGTGAACGCACTTTCCGTTGCTGGGCATTGTGGCGACTACGACTGACGTGTGCCGACTGCTCTTCCTGTCTTGCCGACTGAGTCGGTACTCGAATCTGTAGCTGCGTGGGAATGATCGCCGTTTCCTGCAGTAAGAATTCCGCTCGATATTTGGCACCAAAATCGGTGAAATCCCGTATTTTTATCCTCATATGGTGATGGAGGCTCATCTAAAATAATGCGCAGTTCTTCGTTGGAATACGGCACCGTCTCCATGGCAACCGACTGAGTCGCCGCCGCTGCAACGTTGAGCCCTCCCGGGGGCGATGTCCCTGCAGTCGCCGGTTCCTTGAAAAGCACATTTTCGATAGGTCCAAATCGTGCGTTGAATTTCTCATCCCAAGATGATGATAAATTAGCTTCAGAGTTTGAAATCCGCCGGTTGATGACTTCAAACATGACTCGCATGTTATTTTGCATTTCTGCGATGGCGTCCAGCGTAGATCTCCTCCGGGTTGGCGCCATCGTTGACGGTGTCGACGATCCGGACTCACTAGCACTATGTTGCCGGTTCATAATTTCGGCTGGCAAGAAATCATCCTTACTAAGACCCTCCCTTAGTAACCGGTCGTCCAGGGAACTAGATTCCCCCCCCCCCTTCCATTTTCCTACAACGTTCTGCCTCATGTTGGAGTTCCCTTTGTTTGGAGTGCTTCCACGTAATTTGAAACCCGTTCCGGGCCTCCATGTCGTATTCGTTGCAGATGTCACAAAGAATGTTAACAAAATCACAGTCTCTGCATCTGTGGTACGTCAGATGGCGATCTCCGGGAGTTAAACGGTTACGGCATGTACCGTACTGAATTTCGGACGCCATAACAGCACCATGTACGGGCAAAATAAAAAGGAACCGTAGCAAGAACAAAGAGTGACCACTCTCTGCGCTGCCCACGAAAAAAGTGACGATCTAGGTCAAGAGCCAGCGGTCGGTCACTTAGCGCCCAGGGGTAAACTGGGAGTAGCATAGGAATGTTTTCATGGGCAGCAAGGAGCTCTAAGCTCACGAATAGCTAAAAGGGAGGTGAGTATTTTTGGAAGATGTAAAAGCACTAGTGCTAGCAGTTTCCGTGTAATTTGCTAAACGTTTAAACGACCTA
>JAHWFP010207104.1:0-18524 GCA_023313725.1 Lithobius niger | reverse complement strand
CACGGAAGTTGACGGACAAGACTGTGTGACATCAGGTGGAATCATTTAGCAAGTTACTTTTTTCAGATACTCGATCCAATCTTTGGAGAATCACTCCTTTTAAAGTATCAAGAAGAGGTGCTTTTAGGTGGACCAAGTCACAAACGAGTGCTTTGGTAGTCTGCGTCGGCTTGATACAATGCATAGTTGCACAACTTCCTCTACTTCCCCGAAAAACAAAAACGTCAAGGAAGGGTAGGTATGTCACCAGAGAATTTTGGGCAGCAAAATTCGAAGAAATGATGGTTTAGATTTTGATTCCTCCCTCTTAACAAAATACTCCAGGGAGTACTGAGGGAGTTTTTAGGATGTATTCAAATATTGAGGAATGTTTTAAAAAGGTTAAAAATGTCATAGAGGCAACTTTGATTAATAGAGGTGAGATATTGTTGTTCATTAGCATACCGACCTTATCAAGTACTACATCATCCATTTATGGATTTTATGAGGCCTAGTACTGGACAAGGTAACCATTAATAAATCCATTAAGCAAACCATTAATGAATTACATTACTCCCTGGTCGACAGTAGTATCTTGTTACAGGGGCGGGCCATCTGGGTTTTCAGGGTGTTCAGCTGAACACGGGCCCTGGCTTACGAGGGGCCCTGCACGGAACAAAATCGGAAAGCAGAATTGCAGATCAATTTAAACGAAAAAGCCACAATCTCACAAAATGCCATTAAACAATCATCACATCAAACTAAGGGTTCAAATGGTTTTTAGCGAGCGTTAACCACTACCGGTCATCTGCCCGACGAGGCCCTAAGACCCTATATATGTTTGCAGCACCCAGATTCCCAGGTGGTCACCCACCCAAGGGCAATCAGGCCCGATCTGCTTAACTTCAGTGATCTGAACAATCACCACATAAAAAAACCTCACAACAATTAGTTTAGCTGGTTAACATATTGGCAGAGCAGGGAAGAACAGCTTCAAGTTACCGGTTGAAAACCGTCAAAAATTGGACATTTCAGCAATGATTGCTGTGTTTGCTGAGCAGAAAGTGCGTAGAGTGGACTTTTGAGCAATTATTATGCAAATAAAATGTCATGCATTTAGAAGTTTTAAGGTAGGAACCTTTTGAAAAAAAATTTGCCCAATTCCTCTGGAGAACTGCACTTCTTCACATTTTTGTTTATTTTTTTGGGGGGGGGGGGGCCCAAGTAGTAGAAAGTATGCAACTACGCATTATACATTGTACCAAGCCGATGGAGACTAAGGGAGCACGGCCTTTTGTTTCTGTCCACCCAAAAACTTCGTTCTTGGGGGGTATAAAAGGAGAGATTCTTCGAAGTGTGGATCACTGTGCTTACCAAGCAGGAGCTGATCAAGAGTTCACGTAAATCCGAACAAAGCACCTTGCTTAACAGGTATCCACCTGATGTCATACAGTCTGGTACACCGAATTTCATAAAAAAACAAAGAAAAAGCGACCGTACCTCTAATCAGTAGAGTGAAAGCTCCGATTACGTCACCTGGACAGAGATTCCCTACCTCCACAGTAGCTATTTATGAGTCTCTTCCCTGTGTGTTGCCAGAGATGGGGTAATGGTGGTATAGCCAGACCCTTTCTCTCACTTCGCTTGGCAGGGACCGGAGCCAATCGCAACAGTGCCCCTTTTTTTGGTGTGTGTGTGTGGGGTAGGGGGAGAAAATTGGATGAAGGGGCAGAGGGAAAAGTGCTGCCGGCTATGGTCGTATTGTCACTAATGGTACCCTTATTGATTATGACTTGTATGTGTTAGCATACACCCTTCCAGGTTCTGTGATCCTATCCATTGTGAAGAATGTAGGGCTGGGTTCCATTTTTGGGAAACCAAACAACCACTCACAATCAGGAAAGAGAGCACTTGACACAGTAGAGAGAACATGCCATCTAAGCATTTCACAGATATCGTATATTTTGTTGACATCTCAGACGTTGAAGCTTGAGAGGCCTGGACGATTGTCCTTAACAAATCTGGAGCACTGAGTAGCTGCTATACCAATACCCGGTTATTGGCGATTGTACAAAAAAAAATAAATAAATACAAAAAACGATTCCCACGCTATACTGTTTCTTGCGTGAAAGTCCTGACTGCCATGTATGTGTTAACTTGTGGTAAGTGTTTTAGCTTATTTATAAATGATTTTATTTGGTGTCCGATTTATTTGTTCCGTATCTTTGTTTTTATTAAACAGGATGGAAAGCCAAATGGGCTCAATTAGTGATAAATGGATAAATAAATACAGGTGCCAACCCTTTTCTATTGCGTTTCGGATTTTAATATCAGAATGTTTGAGCAGAAATTGAACCATCGTCCGTTGAGATCCTACTGCTCAGACAGTACGAGAGTATGGCTTGGCTTGGCCTGTGATTACGAAAATTAAAGGGTATTTTTATATATTATGAGGGATACCAGTGTTCGCCTGGATTTTCGTTATCGTATTCCTCCTACCATCATTCGTCCATTCATGATGATTTTTTGTTGTTCTATGTATGTCATACTATACTGAATTGTGTAAATTGGTGTCAACTGTGTACTGATACACGTTTTAGAGAAATACATTAATAGAAGGTTAAAGGGATATATCTTTCGGACGATACGCTGCCTCCTTGGACTTAAAACTGTAGAAATAAATCACTTATACCGACCCATTGTTGCAAAGGTATGGCTACAACTATTACTCAAATCAAATAATTTTCCTATACTTATAGTCGTTTATTGTAGTTACACTTGATTGCTGCGTGGCATTGTAGTTCATTGTGAGTTGACACGTTATCAAGTATAAAAATTGAAATTGAAATTGTTATTTATTTTACTTATTGAACTTACTGGAGTCTACAAGCCGTATTTCTTATTGAAATTATTTAATAAGAGCCATAACTATTACAGTTGCACGCTCTAATACAATCACTAAACCGAAAAATTCAAGTATAAAATCTCCTAGCAATAACAATGTATTATAACAATGTTGTTGCATTAGCAGAGAATTTACGATGTAAGGGCGCGTTTATGCGACGGCTCGCCTTTGCATTCTCGCAGCTAGAACTCAATCGCGATGGAAAAGGTGACATTGCCATGGTAACAACGCTAAATGGATTAGCTAAATCCGACATCGTTTGAGTAAATACTTGCAGTCTTATAATCCGTGCCAATAATATAAAGAATTCCTCATGACGAAACAATTTTCCCACACGCTTCTGAACTCACGTTATTTGTTGTTTTCGTTGCGAGGCGGCAGACATAAAACCGCCGCCATGTTGGAATTTGAGGTGATTTCTAGCTTTTAGCTGCGAGAATGCAAAAGCGAGTGGTTGCGTAAACCCGGGCTAATACGGTATTTATATCTCTGTGGCAACAGTCGAGTTTGGTTACAAGTAATGGTTATAACCACTGTTTGCAACAATGGTGGGGAGGATACGGCATATGAACCTCAGAGAGACGCAACAATGACCTGCGAGGAAAAGCCGAGGAGTGGTTTGTTGCATCCGAGGAGGTACAAGCCTATCGTCCGAGCCACTGCTGCAAACAGGACATGTCTAACTGCCAGCCCATCTGTATCAGCTTGATTAGTGCGACTGTTTGTGTTTGCGGTATAGGTGACGAGACTGTTCCCCACTTATTGTTTTTGTTCCCTCTCTGGATACCGCATCGCCATTGGCCACTGAGCGCAGGGGGTGTGTTTTTACGTGATATCGCGGGGGTGCCACCACACTTGTTGTGGACGCGGCATTCTCTTGGGGTCGTGTTGGATTTTTGTAGGGCCACAGGCCACTTCACCGGATTGCTTGCCTCCCCCCCACCTTGTCTTCCCCAGCGCACACTGTAAGGTTGGGTGTGTTGGTTTTCAAGTAGTGTTAGTTCTTAGGTTAGGTTCATTCAAGTAGAGGAGTTTGAGCGAATGATTTTCAGAATCAATCAATCTTCATAATAAGGTCGTTGAAATAAGTATAAGCAAACAATCACTGTGATCGCTTTTCATTCTTCGTGCACGTGGTATGTCTTTGCTATACGGTGCCTGACAATTTCGTCTAAACTGTTGATTGTTGATGGATAAAATGAAAGAATCCGTGTTTCAGCTAAAGATATATAGTTTCGAATCAAACTAAGCCACGTTGCGAAATTGGCACCTAAACACGATGGAATGGCTTATTTATTTCGTAAATGCGGGCTTTCAGAGCTGAGCTAAATTGTTTCAACTTGCACACCAACAATTAATGCGGAGCACGAGGTTTATTAATATAATTTGTTGCGATAGCAACGGGTCTGGCAAGGACTGGGGAGTCACTGACAGCCAGCCGTAATTACATGTAAATGCAGTGTACAATAAACGGCCAAGGAATAGACGATGGTAAGAGGTTTGGGGACACGAATGCCTTACCACCAAGGTTAGACCTGCAAGGGACTCAAAGGCCCCCGATGGCCAAACGTGCAGGACATGGGTGTGGAAAATGTTAAAAGGCCCAAAATGATGCTGTATAATTTTAATAGTAAAAACAGTGCTAAAAAATTTAAAAGTATGCTACGGTGAATACTAAAAACTAAAGCACCCAAATAGTGGGATTTGTTAACACTTAAAAAAAATAATAATTAAAAAATATATATATAATATAATAATAATAAAAACAAAATATTTTCCCCCACCCCACTGGTAAAAGGAAAGCAGAAGGGCTTGGGGCCTCAGATACCGCTCCCTGGATTATTTAAGGAATGTTACACTCGCCGCCAAAACATTTGTAAAAAGCAGATAGAAGATCAAGAAACCGGACGTTTCAGGTGACCAGACAGGGGTTGCATACTCTAGGAGTGGGCAAACGAATGTCTTAAAAGCCCATCCCTTAATAATAGAATTACCCGAAACAAAGCTCCATTTACAACAGCAGCACGTCGAAATGCCGCAGCACAGATCTTCTGGAAATGTAATGATGATTTGAGATTAGAAGCAAACCAAACTCCAAGGTCCCGTACCTCCACAGTAGAGGGTTAGGGAGTAAAGTCAAGTTCATAACCTACACGGTGATTACTGCCACCCACATGGAAAGTTTGACACTTAGATGGAGTCAGCGGCAGATGCCAGCACTTAGACCAGCATGAAACCTCTTGGATTTGTGTAGCTAGATCCGTTGACGCAGTTTGGGGAAGTATTTCCGTCCCCAATTTCAAGTCATCAGCGAATTTAAAGCCATAAGTTTTTTCGTTTGCGATCTTATTGCTATCTTGCAGAGTGGCCGGCAACAATAAGGCCTGTCCAAGTGTTAGAGTAGTTGTTAGTTTTAAGTTTAGTGTAGAGCATGTGGAGTAGTTTCCTTTAGGGTCTCGTAAAGTGCTAAATAAAATAAATAAATAAATAAATAAATAAAACAATAATGAGGCATTGTAAGGCCGGGCGATTTGCTTTCTGCGTCTCCCAGAAAACAAAAATGTCAAAGCCGCCAGACTAAAGATTTTAACACCACCCGTCCGTACAACGGACTTCACCAAGCAATACAACATTATTAGCCAGCGCAATTTTTTTCAGACAACGATGCTGCAAAATGCATCGACGTGCCAATTTTTAAAACGGTGCATCCACTGACTTGCATCACGGGATGCGCTGATTGAGTGAGCGAAGCGAACGAAAATCAGCGTTTGTTATCCAGTGCGCGCAAAAATTGGATTGAACAAACTTAATTCAATGAAAGCATTTGTTGGCCAGTGTGCACAAAACTGGGATTGAAGAAACTTAATTCGGTGAAACATGGACATACACATGAGCAGCCAAACCGTGCCAGTGTAGCAAACGATGGATCCAAGACCAGCCGTGCGTAGCACGGGCTTCCTCTAGTCAAGTATAATATTCTTGTACTCATTCTTGATTGTTGAAGCTCTCTTGCAACAATCCTACTGACAATGAGTTAATAACTAAAAATTCTCTTAGGAAAAATTCTCGAGCTTAAAACAATGCATTAACAATGCTTAAAATAGAACAATAGTATAAATGACAATGACTTAACTAAAAATTCTCCTAGGGGAATAAATGCTCCCGCTTCGAATCTCCACTTAAACAATGTAATTTGACGTAATATGGCATTTACACCTCAGAGTGCAACAATCAAGTATGCAACAATCAAACGAGTAATAGACGAATGAAGGGATTTAGGACAATGAACACACGTTTTCTATTTACATAACACACTTTATTCGGAGCATGTTGTTGTCTATAAAAATCCTCGCAGAATCTTTCACAAAACGACATCATGGCACATTAATACGGACAATACAACATTTCATGGAAGAACGCTTTGATTTAGCTCTTGAAACATATGAGGTTATCCAGAATTTTTATAAGTACTTTCCTTTTCAAGTTCCTTTTCAAGTTCCTTATAAAATTTATAACAACAAAAATTCTTAACAAAGAGCACTTTTTACGAGCTGTTTGGGGGGGGGCCCCCCGATAATGGAATAATAATTTGGATTCGTTTAGGGCCCCCGCGTACACAGCGGCCAGGTCGTTGCGGCCAAGGAGAAGGCTTACAGTGTATGTAGCAATGCGCACTTGGCTGCAGCGACCAGCCTGTCGCCGCGGCTACTGGAATGCCGGGTGGCGTGCAGGCGACCACAGGGCGACCATACTTGCTCCGTATTCATTTTACGGCACGTCGCTGTGTTTTTTGGCTGCCACGACCACCGGCCGCGCGACCTGGCCACTCAGTGCGCGGGCGCCCTTAACTTTATGACAAGTATGGAGAAACATCAGTTTAAATTAATGAATTGTAATGACGCTTCAAACCAGAAACGAGTGAATTTTTTTTTTAATTTAAATTTACCTGTCACACAAAGAAGATTAGCAAATATTTTTTAAAACTATCACTGCCTTTTTATTTAGCTAGAAAAAAATCAAAACTAAAATACCGTATGTCTTATATTTGAAGCCCCCGGCATTAATTTTTTTGCTATGGCATTTAACTCAGCGATAATCAGAGGCAGGCAACAATGGGCCGTTGTTTATTTTAAGAAACGTGGTGTGTGTATGGTAATTACAGTATGTACGTTTGTAACGACTAAGGAAATTAGAAAATGCAGCATTCGTCGAGCTTATTAGGTAGAACAACACTGCAAACAAAACAAAACAAAAAAATAAGCCACGTATTAAAAACGTAAGTATACTTTGAGAATCTGTTACTCCCCTGCTTATCGATGACATTTCAAACAAAAATATTGTATGTTGTAGCTGACTGACTATTGCTTCACTGTATTGGACAGTGGTTATAAAACAAACACCGAGCGTAAGAGGAAAAGTAACCTTACTATACCTTGTTCCACATTATGTTTTCAGAAAACTGACTGTATGACGCCACGTTTTCTTCCACTACGAATGCAAAAAATCCGTAAACATACCATTCGTAAACTCTAACAGTAACTTTGTAAAGTCTCCAAGTGTGATATCCACATGTTTTTGCACTCTTAGTGCAAGGAAACGAGTCGTCATCCAGTCAGTTTTCTGAAAACAATGTGGAACAACCCATTCTTTTTCACATCGCCATACAATAATAGTAATTGTAATGATAATAGTAATAATAATATTACATACGCAAGTGCTTAGCAGTGCTTAGGTACTTCATGGACGTTCTTTTCTTTGCATCATGATAAATAAAAATAAAAAAATTAAGAGTTGACGGCAGCAGGAATGCGTATACGTGTCCAAGAAAAAGAATTAGTGGTTGACATCAGTAAGAAAAAGAGAACCAAACCGACTCTAAATTCCACGGCTATATTGATATATATCCAGACAAGGAGTACTGGGCAAATGTTAGGTCTTATTTCAGTGTAGAAAGGATTACAGATTCCAAGTTGGCTAATTTTCTTAATACAAAATGTTTAATCTCATACGGACATTTTTCAAACACCTGTATTTCACGTAACAAGTAGTTTCAATCTAACATACAAATAATTCCTGATTAATACAATGGCTCTACATGTATCGCTCTCACGGCACTTTCTTACGGCACTTCACCTAAAGTCTACTTGAACTCATGTCTAATAGCCAAGTACTGGACATTGTGTAGTCGCTTTACCTCAATCCATCATTTTACGTAGATGTAAGGAGTTTTCAAACACTAACAACCACCATATTATATCAATAGCCTTCGCCGCTTTTAACTCCTGAACTGTGATTAGTTAAAGGTTGTTCAGACCCTGTCAACACTCAGCAGCTATGGGATGTATTCTGGCTAGGGCTATACTGTTAACCGAAATTCGGTTTTGATCGCGGTTATTTGAAAAAGCCAATGGCTTTCGGTTTCCGAAAAGCCGTGAAAAGCTGTTAACCGAAACAGTTGGATCGTTCGTTTACAACTATTCAAGCAGGTACACACTACACAGGGTGTCCTAACAGTCAGGGGTCACCCAGGTGATATACCCAGGTGATATACCGGGTGTTCATGTTGATATACCGGGGATTTTTATCTTTGTTCATGCTGATGGTATACCGTCATCGTTTCTTGTGATGAACAAATATAAAAATCACCGATATAGCAGCATGAACACCCGGTATACCACCCGGGTATAACACCTGGTGATCCCTGACTTTTTGGGACACCCTGTATGATTAAGTTCACAAGTAATCGGCTGAGCAACAGATGCTACAATATTTGAGTTTACCGTTCTGTTGTGGGGTAAAATTTAATTAAACTTAATTTAAATAGCCTACCTGAAGGGGAATCCCAACTCTCTGGAAAGGGAGTTCACCCTTCCCTCAGCTAGTTGCCGAGTTGGGTTCCCCTTTGCAGCAGACTGGGTCACGCTGGATCACGCTGGATCACTGGGTCACTGTGTCAATTTACGTAATGACCCATAGTGACCGAGCTAAAAAAAATGTGACCCAGATGACCCAGTGACACAGTCCAACACTGCCGTATACCAGGTAGTGTGGGCGGTAAACCGATTCTCACGGTGTACCGCGGTATCGAAAATGGAACGGTACCAAATACCAAGCATTGTTAAAATACCGACACTGTTATAATATGAAAAAAAGCGCTAAAATTATAACAATACTTCATTCATTCCTCGTGTTGTAGGGCTCAAAGCAGTGTAATAATCAGTTAAAGATCAACAATGGTAAAATTGGAATTCTAAACAGTGAATAAAAGCGAGCCAAGTTTGCATACCTTTTTGTCCTGAAACATGTATTAAGCCTAAATCAGGGAGGAAAAAAATCGATTCACTTTTTTCCATTAAAACTATATCAACAAAACACATTTTTCAATAATATTTGTTGTTATTATTTTAAAAAATCGGCTTTCGGCACACAGCACTATAATACCAGATATCGGCTCATAATTTAGTGCCGGGGAAAACCGAGCACCGGGGTACTAAGCTTGGTACCGGCACCGGCTGCAAAATTTCTGGTACCGCCCAACACTAATACCAGGGTCTTTCCCTTCTCTTAAGTACTAAACGTGAACTGTATTGTACGCACTCCACTCCTCAAGGTCCTTCAACTTAAATGTACATGCGTCCAAGTAGACTTGTAGAAAGTGTATAAAAAAGTTCGTGCGCCTTCAGTCGTATACGCCCAGAGCTATCCATCGTGATTTTTTCACATAGTAATACTCTGAAACTAACTAACACGACGACAAAATACACATACCGCTAGTAGAACTAGATTGAACATTATGACTTGTTTTAGTGTTTTGATGATGTATTATTGCGAGTCCACAGCTGCGGTAGAAAAAATTATGATAAGATCTGGTCGGCGAAGTGACCTTTTAGAATACATACTCTCATACACAAACATACACACTTTAAAATATGGTACACAACTTTGAGCATTTGTTCAGGACAGGTTGAACCTAGCATACTTTGTAACATTACCCATCACCTGTATAGGTGTAGGCTTCACCAATGCATACATACATTCACGAAGTACACAAACGTCGTCTATATAGATAATACAATGACTGATGTACTTATGAACACACTTTACATAGGTTTTTCTAAAAACGTATCACTAGGCCTAAACGTCTCTACTTACACAATACAGAGAGCACGTGGAAGCTGGCCGGCATCTTTCAAATTTCAATTGCAAGTCACTAGCTCAAGGCCCGCTGAGATAGTAGCTGCGCTCCACTCCAGGCCCGTCAGCTTGTTTCTGTTTAGTGATAGACACGCCAGGAGTCGTCCAGTACCATACGGCATGAGGAATGGTATCTGAACAAAATTTATGCTTTAAACTTTAAACACGTTAAGGTAACGATCAAACTGCGAGATCTGGCGCATATTGAAGGCTTTTCACGCATTCACTTAATCCAGATACAAATTTCTTTGGGTTCTCAATCCGTACGGTACTGGATGACTCCTAGCGTGTCTGTCACTAAACAAAAGCAAGCTAACGGGCCTGGAGTGGAGCGCAGCTACTATCTCAGCGGGCCTTGCACTAGCTACCATAGTTAGTTCAACACACCGCGAGGGAAGGAGAAGTTCGTCGCGTGATAATAAAAATAAAATCAGTAGACAGTTGGATTAACCGAATTTCGACTCACAGTGAACAGTGCGGCAGGAGTGACGACAGTGAAGTGAGGAAGGAGGTAGAACTAGAGTTGGTGTTGGTGGTGGTTGGATTTCTTGATGACGTCACAAAACGGTGTCCAGTTGTTCCAGTGAACGGGCGATGGATGCGTCCTGTTAAAAATAAGAGAAAGTTTGGGTATAGTTCTCATTTAGACATGTCAGTACGCCCCCATTCTCTGGCCTCAGCTTGAACTTGCAAAAAAAGAAGCACCAGAGTGTGATAATTTAAAAAAAAAAGCCTAAAAGGTTTTCAGGTTATAGTTTAAAATAAAAACGTAGCACAACGCATGCCGTGTCACTCAGCCTCAAGGATTGTTAAAACATATAAAAATGTTGGTAAAAAGAAACCTCACACGTATTTCCTTTCAGAAAAGGCGAATATTGGGGCAAAGAATTCAGCCCTCTCCTTCCCCTTGGAAATTCAAGAGGGAAAGACACGGTTCATTCAAATCTCAGTAACACGTGGGCCTCTCGTCAAGTCTACTATAGAGCAGTGACATTTGCTGCCATATTGGCACCAGTATGGGTTTTGGAGGGCATAACTACAAGGTGCACTACATAAAAATAGAGGGAAAAACAACGGAAGATCGGATTTCTTAGGCTTAAAATAACGTTGTTTTCTCCAACAACAAAAATCGCGCGTTTTAGGGCTAAGAAATCGCTCTTCACAGCATCGGCTTCAGTATGACACCCTTCTGTTCCTCTCTGCAGTTGTCCCTTGCAGCTAACCCATTAAGACTCCAGCATAGAGTTATATACAATAATACTACGTAGTGTCACTGCTCTATACTGAGGGTTGTTATGCATATTTTACCACACTTTTCAAACTAAATAGGTTTGCAAGAAATGAAAAGTCTGATAAAATATGCAAAATAACCCCCAGCATTGACGCGAGGCTCACGTGGTACTGAGATTTGCATGAACCGTGTCTTTGGCTCTTGGATTTCCAAGGGGGAAGGAGAGGGCTCACTTCTTCGCCCCCATATTCGCCTTTTCTGAAAGGGAATATGTGTGGGATTTCTTTTTATCAAAACTTGTGTATGTTTTAACAATCCTTGAGGCTGGGTGACACGGAAGTTATGCTACGTTTTTAATTTAAACTATAACCTGAAGACGGAACAGTTTGGATTCCGAAACGTTGTTTTATTTTATTTGTGCACTTTTAGGCTTTTTTTTTTAATTACCAGCTTGAAGTATTGTGTACGCGGCCTGTCTTGAGTCCTGCAGGTATTTTATGAGCGGCTACGTTTTCCTGGAAAGGACGGCTTTAATCGACAGCCCGCAATTGTTTTTGTAACCATCTTGGATATCAACAAGGCACTCTGCTACCAAAAACATACAATTGATTATCTGTGTCGTTCTGAAGCGAACTCAAGATGGGCCGCGGACACTACAATAGTAACGAACATGTTTGTACGGTCGGATTTTTTCAATGTAATTAGCTCTGGAGGTGTCCTGCTGGTCGGTTATTCTTCTCTTACCAATATTGCATGCAGCTATTTTCCCTCTCTGTTCACCAAACCGAACACGTTAAGATCTCCGCTGTTGAAGCAATGCCTACGAAATCTTGACAAGGCCTTTCTAAGTTTGGGCTTTTACTAAATCGTACACATATGGTTAGCTTACGATTTTGCTGCTAGGATGCTGTGACTGTAACCATATACGCCAAAAGCACGAGCATAACAGAAATCAATGTTTACTTTTCGAAGTAGTTGATGAAATTGAACACATAGGATACGTTTAGCGCTTCGAAAACAATTTCGCTGATGAACAACACCATCTTTATTTAAATTAAGGAACTGTCTGATCGTGTGTGGTACGCACGTGATAAAACATCAGGAGCATCATTAAAACTGGTTTATTGCTGCATTTGTTAATAAAGAACAAGACCGTTCAACCTTGGACAAACTACTCTCTTTGAGAAGGACGATTCACGTATGGCTGCCTGCAATTTCGATATAGTGAGCCAACCATCTGTAGCGGCACACGCAGCACCAGTTCGAAATTCCTGAGGGCTAGCAGACTCAGCGTAAAGCTCAAACTCCAAACCCTCAGCTAGCACACGAGCCCTTGTATACATTTCCCGTCCGAAAGTGTGCAAAGCGATTGTAGTCCTCACCGATCAGTTGATGGCACTGCCCGTCTCGTAAAAGTTTCTGGAGGACGCGTTTTTTGTGGCGGCTGAGATAAGTAAAACGTCTTTCTGAAAGAGAGAAATTCGTCCAAGAATAAACTACCTTTCAGGGTGATGGACTCATCCACCATAGCTTCCTAAAGAAAATACTGTCATGTGCCAGTGGCTGCTTCGGCATTCACAGTTGAGTTTAGAGGGATAGTAGAGTTTTGTATTGTCTGAAGGAGGTGGAAACAGTGAGAGGAGTGGTTTTTGTGCCGAGTTTAAGTGCTTTGCAGTAACTTTGAGAAGGCTTAAACGGAATCGTGACAACAGAATGATGCGGTGTGGGTGTGGTCATCATGACATTCTTATTGAGCTGGCATTTTTCGCTAGATTTGGCAGGCACTCTGCTTTACACTCTGATTTAGCTACACTCCGATTCAGCAGGCACTCCGCTTGATTTGGGTACCATGGCATGAGGGTGCAAGAGGGAACAAAAAAGCAGACAGATTGGCAAAACAGACTTTGGGCAACCGAGGAGGACATCTGCTACGTCTTGTCTGTTCTCCAAAGGCTCTATCCTGGTTACCTGAACCGGAAATCCTGGGAAGAGCGGGGCAGGCATTGGCAAGCTTTAGCGGCTGGAGAGACGCATAGAAAGTTGCATCCACGAGTTGTATGGGCGGGTATAACGTATGGTTTGGGTAGATGGGTGGAGTTGATAGTGATCGCCAGATCACTACCTTACCGCCGTTATCGATATGGTTATTTGTCCATTGGCATACAGATATCTCACTGAACCCATTATTAAGGTCACAACCGTGAACACAAGTCCATTCGACCGAATGTGCTGGGTCATAGTGAATGGAGAAGGATTACAAATCAATATATATGAGTGTATATTGAATTGTATTCCTGTCCATTGACTATGACTGAGCCCATTCGGTCGAATGGAGTCCTGATCACAGTTGTAATGGGATCAGTGAATTATCCAGTGGACAAGTGGCCATATTGGTAATGGCGGTATGGTAGTGATCTGGTGATGGAATGGTTCACCGGTTCGAATCCTGGTTACATGACTTGAATGAAACGTAAGTGCACAAAGGTAGGTTAGTGTACTATGACATTTCTAGCTGATGGCTTAGTTCCAGTTTACCTTTCTATAATTTGCAGCCATTTATGTCTAGTTATTGTAATCACTAGGCAACGTACGAGTGTTGGTTGAGACTTACCTGCAAGCATGCGGCAACGAATTTGTCAGCCGTAAGAACGCCATCGCCGGTCGAATCCAACTTCTGTTTGTTTTCAAGGGTGGTCGTTTTCATAAATTGGAAGTGGTTGCACAAAAAAAAAAAAAAGACAATGAGACGAGAAAGTAAAAGAATTATTCAAATCATCAAACATTCACAAATTTGTTTTAACACTATTAGCAAACAAAATTGGTTTGCTTCGTTTCAAAATGAGAAATGCTGAAAACAGTCTTTATTACGAATCGCAATATTATTGACGTATTTCCTTCGTGCTTTCACCTTGAATTGAACTCGGACCTAACAAAGGATCATCACCAGTACCAAAGACTGATACAACACAAAACTAATTAAAATAAGCCTAAATTATAAACAACACAATTACACAAGACGACCAGGAGTGGTTTCATCCTTCTACAGGTTTCCAGCAGTCAGAGCTGGAACCGTTTTAACTGAAACACAGCTAACAGTGAGATACTCTTACTTTGTTCCTGGTTAAAAAAAAAACTGAAATCAAAATTTGACTCCTTTGTGAGGTATACCTGATAAAAAAAATATACGAATAACCGCAGAGGGATAGCTCAAATTTCAGAGCTGGCCGAATTTGCCCGGGACCGGACAGACTGATGAGGAGACACTGAAGAGGGTTCAAATGGACTGTCTAAGACAACGTTGTCCTGGAACTAAGTAGTTTGGGAGTGGATAACAGGATTCCCAGTCTGTGAAATTTGGTATCGATCAACACTCCTATCATTTACCAAACATGAGTTAACAGGGTTTGAATTGGAAACATTATTCCCCTTCACTGGCTGACTGGGCACCTATTTTCACATTAGAATTATTGCACAGATCAGTATTTTACTGATTTTTAAAAAAAATTTGAGGATTGGGGACCCTATTAAGTGGAGGTTTTAATGGTATTAAAATTGGTAATCTATTTCCGGCCATCTTTTGCCATAATGATGAATAGGTTGAGCGAACCTTAACATTATAAGTTCCGTTGTATTCCAATTCAGAATGAGAGGTTTGATTTCGAGCTGGCTGCTGGATGTTATTATTAGGTGGCATTTGTACAATTACGGCCAGCTTGATGTACGGCTCAGAAATTAACATTTGTACACCTGATGAGGAATCAGAAATATGTATGGGGGCATACAGGAACACCTTGCTGAGTGCAAACAGGATCTGAAATCTTTGTTCGACCTCTGGCTGGAATTTGGGGTTGCCTGTAACAAACTGAAAAAAGTTGTCCTCCTTCAGCTGTTGATCAAACTCCGGTTGATTCAATCGTCATGGTATTGGTGTGTACTGATGAATTTTGCCATTATGCTGGTTCACTATTGACGTTAGCTATTCGGGCATGGTAAAAAGCTAGCCATTAGGTATTGTTGCAGAATACAGGTACTATTGATCCTCCAGCTTAATTTGTTAAAGTCCTCTCAAGGATTGGCCTATATATGTTAACAGAAAGGGTGTGGATAATTTCTTGGGTTTTAGAGCAGTAACATTCAGCTGTAGGTTGCAGATATCACAGTTTGAGTTTCTTGGATATCCTAGTCAATCCCCTATAACTTATTCATTTCCTGTTGTCTCGGTCGCTGATTAGTCAGTCTAAATGAATACGTACCGCTCATCCGATATTACTGATTAGAGCTGTTAACAAACTTCTTTGACACAAGATGAAAAAGTCGGGGCATTAAGGTAGCTTTCTGTTGCTATGGCCACGATTCGTCTTTATTATTTTAAAATTAATCACCAAATTACGTGGGGAAATTTGTTGGCCTATTCTCAACCCACTTTGATTCTCAGATGTGTTAATTTTGCAGATGTGCCAGTTTTTGCATCGACATGGCCGGTTACGATGATCAGTGGAATCAGACTACAAGGCTAGTTGCGGTGTCATTAAGCCCAAGAATGAAGTTGATGACAGTTTACTGATGGGTTCACGTTTACCGTTTCAATCGTACTTCGGATAGCTCTCCTACTTTATATACGTACAACAAATTCCCTAGTAAATCCACGCCTGTAGTTCACTTTAGTAGCACATCCTGTCTTTAAGTCATGGGGAAAATTGAGACAATATTTAAGTTAGCTTAGCTGAAAGAAGAACCTACGCATCAGTCAGATGTAGGAATAGGAAATAATGATTTTCAGAACGGTACCCACCTGCGCTAAACTCTACGAGCTCAGCAATATAACGTGGTCGAGTTGTTGGGAAACACGCAAACTGAAACTGTTTTGCAATTGACTTGAAACTGACAAGAATACATTACAGACTTGGTACTGTTAACTGGAATCAGAACATGGCCTCAAAATTGCTCTTCAGTTGTAGCTATTGCTCAGTTGGACCTGCAGCGGATCAAGATCCGAGTTCTGCACCTGAGTAAAGCATCCGAGACCTTCGCGACGGTCTCGACCTATGATGTTGCATTGATGGCTAAAGACTGATTACGTCCGGTGTTGATATTGGGCAATGTTGTTCTGATACAACAACTGCTAAGCTCGGCTGGTACCTGCAGCCAGAGTATACCCCGGTACGTAACGCAGTGGTTAGAGCATGAAGTCCTGGGTTCTAGCCCAGTCAGGGAAGTAGTTTTTTCTTTCTTTTTCAGATAAAGTGTATTCTCGCAAGGCCAATCTTAACGCCAATTGTTTGCTTCCTTAGCTCATTACCTTGTGATTTCTCGCTTACTTAAGCTAGGTTTCCATAATCCATTATTATTGCACAGCTCTACTATAATAAACAATCTAAGTCCAGGGTCCCAAACTACAGCCTGACGATAAGATGTGGCATGTGAAGCAGCATTTCATATCATTATTCAGGGATTTTATCTATTTCCTGAGCGAAGTCAAGGTTGTTTTTGGGGAGCGATAATCTCCTCCTCTTACTGCCCTTCCCTAAATCTATTTGTCCCAGAGGGAGAAGCGTGGGTCAGCATGATATCCTTGATCATTCTGGGACCAATGACCACGCACGCACAAGCCACAGTCAACCGTGCCTCAGAGAAAAGCAGTCGGTTGAGTATTCAGAGCTGTGTTTCCAACGTAAAGCAGAAATCCAACCCACCAAAGGCCAGGAATTGTGCTTTATTTATGGCCCTCAATTTTGAAAGTTTGGTGATCCCAGAAAAATATGTAGACATACCTAACATTCGTTCAAAATAAAAGTTGGGAATAATTCGTCTGTCGTTGTTCCTGCCTGTGTGCTTACCTTGAATATGCGGTCGACGTGCTGTTGAATGGCTCGTGAGTCAGATGGCGCTGGCGTCATGACCCCCGTCGGTTCACAACGGTATTGAATGAGTTCATACACGGCCGCAACTACCTGACCCATTTCCCGCTTGGTGACGCGCCCATCGCCATTCAAATCGTACAGGACGAACGCCCATCTCAGTTTGTCGTACGGAGTCCCTCGCGCCAAGGCTGACAGCCCCAAAAGCAGGTCCTGTTGGGTACAAATACAAGGGAACAAGTAAATAACGAGAACAAAGAACAAGGAGATTCAAAGTTTGAACTCGTTTCAAAACAAGTAGATATATGCACGCTTGCGTAACATAACGTAGATTCGTATTGATTGCCTAAACTGAAACTAATATTGTAAATCCATTCGGACCATTCCCCAATGCGCTGGAATACTGCAAACAGGTGATTTTACGTTATGTTCTGCAAGAGACGCTGAACAGTAATTGTAAGATGCTGGGTGTATCTTAACATTAGCTCTCTCACATCCGAACAGTCCCAATCTGGAAAGTCCCCCTTACGTCCAGTCCGGTGAATGCACCTACTGTTCTGTCCTTCTGTTGATTATTGAAAACTTTTAAATGCCCGTTGCCACAAAGTTTTTACATGTCACGTTTTTGGATACTAACGTTGACTGTTCAGAAACTGAATAAGTGGCTCCACAGCCCTTCCGTCTTCCTTCCACATAGTGGTGTTAAATTATATTTATGTATTATTTATTTATAACAGAACGGCGTGATTAAGGGCACGTTTATGCTACGACTCGCCTTTGCATTCTCGCAGCTAGAATTCAACCGCGAAGGTAAAGGTGTCGTTGCCATGATAACAACGCTTCCTGGATTAGCTAAATCCGTCATCGTTTGAATAAATGTTTGCAGTCTTATAATTCGTGAAAGTAATATAAAGAATTCCTTCTGACGAAATAGTTCTCCCAATCGCTTCTAAACTCAAGTATAGACTCATTTCATTGCAAGTTGGAAGAGCTAAAACCGCCGCCATGTTGGAATTTCAGACGATTTCTAGCTTCTTATAGCTGCGAGAATGCAAAAGCGAGTCGTTGCGTAAACGTACCCTTAGAGTACCAAGCTTGCATACGCAAAACTAAACAAACACTTTCCAATCGCCACTGGAGGGACGCTTATTTGCCGCGCCATCCTCCAAGTGAAACGAATGGAACACTTAAACGTGAATTAATGATTAAAGATGGGAAAGCCAAAGGCTCACTAAATAACAACTAACACTAATAAACTAAATAACTAAATAACTAATAACACTAAGAAACAACTAAATACAGATGCAAACCTATTTACGTTGCCTTTTGGACTTATATGTCAGACTGCCTGAGCGGG